>JAPSES010000236.1:6120008-6142233 GCA_029822895.1 Maxillicosta whitleyi
TTCTGGATCACTTTGAAATTTTCATTAACATTGGGGTCAATGGGGCCAAAAATGTTGTTTCTCAGTATCTCGGTTAACCAAACCTAATGAAATTTTCAGGAAATGTTTGCTCTGAGACAAGGAAGAGATGATTAAATTTTGTATGTTTCCAGTGTCAAGAATCTAATAAAATAGATTAAAAAAAAACAAATGTGGGAGTAATATTGCAGGGTGTCAGTAGGGAAACTGTGCTGCTTGGCGGAGGTTTGCGCTCTCTGAGTGCTTTTCTAGTATTTCATAGCTGCAAAAAGATGACCAAAGCTCATGCAACAGAGATGGTTAAAGCTGCTGACACCATTGTGTATTCTTTTGTAAACAAAGTTGTCGCATCTGTTTATAACGGCATCAATGACTGCTAGTGCCAAGTGCAAGGGTCAAGGGGGGATTGGGATTGGCCCACAGTCCGATCTATGCTCCATAAAAAGAATGTTGTTTGAGAAATGAGAATATTCTGTATCAAATAAATGATCTTTAGCAATTATCAAATAGAAGGATGTATTTGTTTAGTTAAATCCAGGTCAGGTTTTTTTTTGCTGGGTAGTGGATAATGTAAACAAATATATGTACTGAAAACACCAGTTACACGCCAAACCAAGCAGATGTTTCCATGCAATCACACAACTCATTTTGTGTTTTCACAGCATTCCAGCTGATTGCTGCCCCTGTTTCTACTACGCAGCAGAAGGAACTGCAGTGACTTCTACTTACTGTCACATCATGTACACATACACACACTCACACACACATTCAATGCTCAATGCTTCAATGCCCAGGTAGAGATGTGAAGTGCATTTGCACGTGTTTGTAGGTGTGCACGCATGATCATCTCATCCTGTCTGACTTTCTAAACTGTTATGTTGGTTCTGCTGATCCCCTGCTTTACTCCTTTTCCTCACGCTGTGCTTGTTTTTGGCCATAAAGCAGGTAAATAAACAGATGACAGGGAGTGTGTTGTGTGTGAGAGCGATAATTCACACACATTCGCACACATCGTCTTAAATGACAGTAAGACTAAAAGCGCTATGACAACATTTATAATTAAAGGCAGTCTCCCTAAAAATAGAAGAACGGGAAAAAGAGAATGGAAACAAAAGAGGGCAGAGGAATGTCCAGAGCAGTAATGAAATTTAAAGAAAGACGAAGCAGAAATTTGTGCAGTCTGACTTTTGTATTAAGGAATAAACTTGTCAATTTTCTTTTCCATCTTCAAACAAACAGTGTGAAATGACTCAAGCAGCTGTCTGATTGCCTGAAAGAAAAGACTTGATGGGAGAGCTGGCTTCATTATGTGGAGGAATAACAGGCAGGCAGCAAAGACGTCTGTGATATTTGCATTATTTTGTGCAGCAGATTAAAAAATGGCGCTTAAGTGCTCTACATTCACAACATGCTCACAATTGATTTGCCCAGAGCGTCCCATTCCATTTTACATTTCCTTCCACTTCAATTAAAGAAAAAACACCTTGCTGTTACAAGCCCTTTCATTCCTCCAATTATTCTGTTGCTCCTTTACTTTCCTCCTTCCCACCAACATCGGCTTATTTCAGATATGCAATCTCCTTTTTATCTTTTTCTTGTGTCTTATTGGCTGTACCTTAGTGCACCTTATTAAAATGTATATTTTCAGACCATGCTTCAAAGACAAACTGTTTGCTTAGTGAACCTGAGGCATGACCCTTTTTATAGGAAATTATACTGAGACAGAATAGCTGCCTTATTTTTCATCAGCAGTTTGGAAACAAAGTGCTACACAGCTGGACAGTGAGCAACTTATCACTGTATTGTACTGCAGTTCATCTTTGTTGTTATTACTAAATTAGAAATGCAGGAAACAAGTTGTTGTTCCCTGCAAAAAATCCAAACAAAGTATGCAAATTCATGAAACAGCAGAGCACATCTTTAAAGAAAACATCGGAAGTCCTCTGATCCACCCTTGGACTGTTTGTTTAGGCCCTGTAGCCTAAGCTGTCTTGTTGATAACCAACTCATTTGCAATGATAACATGCCCAAGAGGCTAAAATGAGGCCATTCACTGTAGCTGTGCTGATAGAGGATGAGAAACTCAGAGGTTGTGATTGGCTTTACTGTGATGTTCAATTAATAGTCGACTCACCGAGTCTTAACGTACATCAAAGTGCCCCATTGGGCCAAATCAGTGATTGACAGTGTGGAATAATCCCAGGCACTGAAGGGCTGAGGAAAATTATCTCTAACTATTTACCCCTGCTGGTACACCAAACACAGAACACAGAGAAAGGAGGAAGTGATGATGAACAAAAGGGAACGACTGGAAGCAGACTCCTGAGTTCTGCCAATATCATTTTTCAAGCAGAATTAAAAATTAACAAAAAGGCACTGACTGTCTGTGTAAAAAGCATCTGAACGGATTCTTGAAAAGGTCCAACTTTACCCACCTACCATCCTTAGCGTCCTTCCCATCTCTTGTGCCACTAGAATGCAAAGCAGCTTAGACAGTAGGACCCCGCCACAGTTTGGCTGCAACAAAGGAGTGGTGCCGGGTACCCTGCGGGCCTGTGCTTTCTGGCTGGCAGCTTTACATATAAAACAGGCAGGCCTATCTGTCTCTGCACAGGCTGTGGCCACAAAGCATCCCTAGCTTTGAGCGAGTTCTCCCAGTGCAGAAGTCACTCTGGAGTTCTGCACAGGAAGAGATTAACAACAAGCACTAAACATGACTTTTCTGTTTATGTTTTAGTCAAGAAGGAAAATCATCATGGGAAACTGAGTGAAATAAAAGTCTCCAGTTTCACTGACACAGAATCTGTGTTCCTGCTGTTTGGAAGTTGCTGATGAATCAATTTTGTTCAACCCTGTTTGTTAGTTAGTTAGAAATGAAGCTTTACTTCCACCACCCACTGTCTTTACTTTTGGTCTGGATAGTAATACATCCTATCATAAAGTAGTTAGAAGATGTACAAACTAATGTAGTGTAAATATTATATTACACTTATGTGCAGTCAGGAAAATTATGATAAGCAAATACTGACATCTAGAGGACATTATATAAAATTACACAACATAAAGCCAAATTTGGCACTTCCAAAGATACTGGAAAAATTATTTTAAAAAACAAACATATTTTTAATCATTTACTCTATAACTGACTGTATTTTACAAACATATATAATTTATTATCTAACTGACAATGTTTACCGAGCTTACAGGAAAGGCCTGAATGTCATTAAAAACATAAGGATGAGAAAATTCTAATATGCAAATATGTCTGTCACCACATTAAGAGCATCAGCAAAGTAGCTTTTATGCCCATGAATGCATAGTTGTTCTCTACACAGCAAAAAAGATGAATGAATTGCTAGTCTGACCTCTAGTGGGTGTACTATGTGGTTGCAATTGTATTCTGGCAGTGAAAACATCTATTTCCTAATGGTGCATATGAAGTTGCAAGTCAGCATTGAGCTACAGCTGAAGAAAACAACTGAATTTCTTAGATGGCAAAATGTTCCGGGTGTTACAAGTTTTAAAAATGCAAGAAAGTTACAAGAATGCAAAATTATGACTTTAACTGAGAGAGAGAGCGAAAAAAAAAACATTTAATACAGGGGCCACATTCATTCTAACATGATTTCAGCTGGTATCTGTTAAAAAGCAGTGAAAGAAGTAAAATTACATTATGAGAATATTTATTATAACAAACCATCCTTTAAAATGTGAACAACATGAAAAATCATGAAAAACCTGAATTTTTTTTTTTTTTAGAAGAATAAGTACAATTTTAACAATATTATGCCTTATCTTATTATTTATACAAGTTCAGATCACAGTGGATCTACAAATGTGCAAAACATTTGGAAACAGGCATAATATGGTAAAAAAAAAATAAAATAAAATAAAATAACGTTTGCTCATCTCACATTTTGTATTGTTAATATTTGTTCAGGTTATTCACATTTTTTGTGAAAGAGAAAGAAAGTTTTGGATTGTAAACATTCTCATGAAATTTTTACACTTAAAAAAAGGAAAAATTTGTGTTTATTTGTCATTATAATATTATATTTATATGTTATTATGATAGGATTTTAATAGTGTGATCCACTTCAGATCACAATGAGCTGTATGTGTCTTCAGTGGCATTTTTGCATTTTACAAATTCATCCCAAGGGCAGGATTGAACCCAGTGGCGATATTTTTACATCCCTGCTGTAAGACCTTGAGCAGTTGCTGTGACCACTTTTGGCCACTAGATGTCCTCATAGAACAAAGACATGTTATGTTACACCACACTGTATGGCGTTAGCGCGAAACAAGCCTAGAAAGTCATTAATTAACACATGTCTCAAATAAAATTTTATACATTTAGTTTTATTGTTAAATTTATAATGTAATTGACACGGCAAAGCAGATTTCAGTGCTCCACGTTATATTTCAGTGGCACTAAGTCCATATTTCTTAGTATATTGAATTTGTCTGAATGATTTTGCCTTAACATACTGACAAACCCTATACCATACAGTTTAGGATGAGAATATATTTCTTATTTAACCCCAAATCAAAAGAACAGAAGTTGCACATAAATATGGAAGCAGCTGTTTCTAAATGTTATTGTTTCGTGTGAAGACAATATATTTGATGTTTTAACTTTACATTTGTAGATTTACATCCAGTAATCCCAGAACACATTTAAAAGGAATATAATTGACGTATTTATGCCCAAAGACATATAGTCGCAGAAAAATTATTAGACTACCCTTGTTTTCTCCAATTTCTTGTTAATTTTAATGCCTTGTACAACTAAAGGTACATTTGTTTGGACAAATATAATGATAACAACAAAAATAGCTCATAATAGTTTAATTTCAGAGCTGATTTTCCATGTTTTGCTGATAAAAAAAACCCAGTCACTTCAGTTTTTACATCAAAATCTATGTCATTGTACTGACAAAAACAGTGCTTTTAGGTATTCCATGTTTTCTTTTCTGTCTGTTTTAGTTACGATACACACAGGAGTTAGTATTTGATTGCATAACAATTGTTTATGATGACTTTTGATGGTCTAATATTTTTTTTCTGAATGTACTGAACACACTGGCATTGAACAGTTATCACTAGGTTTCCTCTTTTGCACAATATTTGAACAAAAATCTGTGGTTGTGACTAAAGGTTTGTGGTCCATGTGGTATCCAACTGAAAAATAAATGATGGTTCTGTTCCAGCTTTTTAAGTAATTGTACACAGTAGAGCAGGGGTGTCAAACATGCGGCCTGGGGGGCAAAACCAGCCCACCAAAGGGTCCAATCCAGCCCGAGGGATGAATTAGTGAAACACAAAAATTACACTGAAAATATTAACAATCAAAGATGTTAAAATAAATTTAGGTCACTTCAATCTAAAGTGGATCAGATCAATAAAATACTATCATAATAAACTATAAATAATGAAAACCAATTTTTTTCTCGGTTTTTTTCGTGTAAAATAAAAAAAGTGAAATCACACATACATGTTCACATTTACACATTAGCCTTTTATAAATTAAAAAAAATGTGAACAACTTGAACCACAAATGTCTCAAGAGAATTAAATGTAATTGTACCAATATTCTACCTGTTATTAAATATTTTGTGTATTTGTAGATCCACTGGGATCTGTATGTTATAATGAACATGTGAAAATGAGGAACTGAGTGCAAATGATGGCATAAATTGCAAACTTTTCTTTTTGTTCATGGTTGTTTGTGTTTTTCTCATGTTTTTAAAGGATAGTGTGTAGATGTAAACATTTTAATAATACAATTTTACTTTTTTATAATAAAACATAGAAGCTACACATATAATTGTGGAACTGATACCATTTATATATGTTATTATTTTAATGATCTGGCCCACTTCCAAGTCATGTCAGGCTTTATGTGGCCCCTGAACCAACATGAGTTTGACACCCCTGCAGTAGAGGGTGAAGACTTGTAATCTCCTTCTATATTTCTTTTGAGGAACACTGTTGCTATGATGTTATTATACATATAAGAGAAACTTCGGGATTTGTCTGTATGAATCTGTACTTATTACGGATTAAACTTTTCCTGAATTCTGATTTTGGACCATCTTATTATTCAAAGTTTTTAGCTCATTAATTGTCCTGAATTACTTTGCAGGACTGAAAGGTAGAAACTGATGTTTAGAAGTAAAAATTCACGAATAAGAAAAAAAAAAGAAAACTAAATATATTTAGACCATCTGTGATTAAAAAAAAGAAGCCAAAATCATTTTCCATATCACCAGCATTCTTTTTGATTTCAGTTTGTACTTATAAACAGACAAATGGAAAATGGGTAGAAATATATTCTAGTATCATTTTACCCAAAACAATTTAGAGATTGTAATGTGGAACACACTGCATTGTTGTTGCGGCCTTTGAGGTATGCATATGAGTGTTTGACTGGATCACTGCACATCAGGCAAACTGTCACAGTCAGGGAGAAGTGACATTTTAGGACAGAGAGGTGAGAGAAGAGAGCAGATGGTTCTCAGGGGGGGAGACAAAAACCTGGCAGACCTAGACAATCGGTTGGATTATAATTAAAAAGAAAAAATTAACATACCATTGTAAGTTGTTTAGTCAGTGTTATCAAAGGCAAAACCTGCTCAGCTGTTCACCACTGGTCCCCTGCACACAAACATATGAACGCAGCACACCTTTTTTTCGTCTGAACATCATTTATTGTTCAATCTACATCAGTTGGTCCTGGGACAAACTGCCTCCTCTCAGTTCATAGTTTGTAAGATACATTTATGACCAAAGAACACATTTCACACTGCTACAGATTGACAGAACTGCCATATCGAATGTTAAGATATCTATTTACTGTCATGCTGAGTGTTTTTATCAGTAGTAATGACTTACTGATGCTGTTACTGCTGCTAGTGTGGCCTCTGGAATAATAATGGCATCTATAAGTCCCAGTGGGTGGACGGCATTCCATAGTATCGTCCTTCTATGGTAGGAATTTGTACTGTAATTTACAGTTCGATGAAACTGGACCTTGCATTGTCTGGCCCAGCTTAAAACAAATAGACAGACAGTGTAATATGTTCATACTTGGTAGAAAAAAAATCATATGCATTGATACTTTCACCAATCCTCATAGCACAATGTCTTACTTGTACCTATGTTTATTAGCTGTGCAATATTTGAAGATAGTAAACAGCTATGATCATATAGAGATCTTAATGTATCTACAGCTTTGTATATCCTTTTGGTTATGAGGATTAGCATAGTCATCCTGTACCTATTAATATTTCATGATTACATTGTATATAAAAAAAAAGACCTCCGCAGAGTGACACTTCTGTACATGTGTTTTTGTTTGTTTTGTACATAGCTGTAACCCCTAGCTTTCATTTTCACATTATCTCACTCTGTCTTTCACCATAATTTATGGCAACTCCATTGTAGCTTCACAGGCAGTCATACCCAGTGGTGTGGATGGAGGACCCACGGCCTCCCTTGTCCAAATGCCTGACCCTCAGAGAGTCAAGTCATCCCGAACCCGCATTCCAGCGCCATGCCCACAGACAGGCTGACTTGTGCAGCATAGTTCCTTGTAATAGTCTTTAAAAGTTTGTTGTTAGTGCTCTTGCAGCTAACCAATGTTGTGCTAGTTTATAGAACCCCCTTTGTCTGGCTGGTCTGTAAAAGGCCGTTTCACAGTTGAGTCCCAAGCAGCAGGTTTGTTCAGGGGTGGGCAAAAAGATGCCAGAGGCTCTGAAGGGTTAGTAGTGCTGGTCCATTCACTCCAGCCAGAGGCTAGACCAGTGGTTCCTGATATTTCCCTTCTCTTTCTCTCCATGAAGCTTTTCAAGCTTCTTCTATTTTGTGCCAGATTTATTTATTTTAAGCTGCAACTCATGCAAGAACTTCTGGATCCATACAGTATTATGAGGAAACACTGAGCTAGCCTAGCAAGACTAGCCTTTTGTGGCATGCAGCTAATACCGCTATAAAACTGGCTGTTTGACATATATATTTCTTGCAGAAGTATTAGACAAAGTACACTGTAATGAAAGCTGGGACGACTTGATGTGTGACAAGCTTGTGATATGACACTTGTGAACCATGTAATACATACTTATAATCAGGAGCATCTGATGTTAGCTGTATTAGCTACAGTTGCTAGCCTGTTGTGGTTTTAATGCCTGGCTGGGGTAAAGGCCTAGATTTGCTGTTTCCCTTCAGGGCCCCGGGATTGTCCCTGACCTTTGACATTAGGATCATGAACCACCTCTCAGTCTTGAGCATCCAAAGGCCTTTTTCAAAATATGGACGCCAAGATTCAGGTCAATGAGGAAAGAAGAAAAAGTATCCAACCACGGTCTGCATTTACTCAGTTAACACTTACAAGTAGTTTTTCTTTTCTTTCTTTTTTTTTTTTTGGTTTTCTTTTATATGAACAGGTCATGTTGTCGTTTTCTTAGACAAATTTTCTGTGGTAGATACTTTTTTCCTCTTCTATTCACTGGCACTGCCCTCTGCTTTGCTTTTCAGCTTCCTCTCTCCCTTTCGCCCCTGTTGTCCTCCAGCTCCTCTCACAGGCTGTTCTTGTCCGGCAGCTCTGCCTCTGGGCTACGGGGAAAGTAGACCGTGGCTTTGTGCTCCTCGTAGCGATCAATGTGCTTGAGGTGTACCACCATGTGCAGGGCGTAGGCTAAAACAAGGAGTAGGATCAAAGATGTCACCAGGCCCATCAAGATGGCTGGCGTGAGGAAAGTGGCACAATCACTGGCCGACGCAAACTTGTCGGACTGTACATTGAAGGCCTGGATCTGCAAGAGCACAGAGAAGGCATAAAGATCAGATTAGCCTAAACTAAAGAGGACAACTGGCTCTTACTAGGTTTACCAGGCAGTGAGAGACTCTGGGCAGATGGACAGGTTGAGACAGGCTAGCAGATGGCTAAACAGACAGTGTACAGACAGATTGACAGACTGCCAAACAGACGGTAAACAGACTGACTGACAGAGAGCCAAAAGAGCAAAACACAAAAGGAAATAGCTGGCAAACATACAGACACATGCACACATGTAGAAAAAAAGGGGAGGGCTATGTGATAGCAGTGAAAGTGGGGAAGACATAAGTTACAAAACAGCCTGTGTACTTTGCAAAAGAGGGTGTACCTGGAAATCAGTGAAAGTGATGTGCCAGTTAGCAGATGTGTCAGTGTGGGAACTGGGCACTAGCAGGGTGTCATATTTGTGCAGGCTGCTGACGTGCTGGCAATGGTAGGATGATGTGGCCGGAGCGTAGACCTCGCTGGCATTGAAAGTAGCCTCCTGGGTCCAGTTGTAGTGGATGTGAACACTGTCTAAGGTAAACCAGTTTTGACCTGCAGCCTCATAAAAAGTGTTGGACATCTGAAGCCTAGTGAGAAAAACAATGCAGCAGCATATTCAACTCAGTTGAAAAGCTTTGTACTCTGTATCTTACAGAAGTCTGTAAAACATGAAAAATACAAAAGGGTTGACATTTTTGTATTGTGGAAAGGAAGTTGTCTTTACCTGATGACTAGACCACGCAGGTCCTCCACATCACCAAACCTTAATGACAGCCTGTATCACAACAAAATATTCAGATTTAACATGATAGCTCAGAGAACTGAAAGTGATAATGACCAGTCACTGAACAGAACAATGTTACTGGACAGCTTTGTTGTCTTTATGATTGTATAAATAATCATTAATTGAACAATAGTTACACTATGTTAAATCAAATAAATAAATTAACAGTCTATGATCCTCTACTTGCTGTTGGTGTGCATACTTACGTAGCTTTTTCCTTGGTGCAGATGGAGCCCTTAGTGTCTACAGGTGAGTTTGGATTAAAGACCCTCTCAGTCAGGTCAATAAAAGTGTGGTTCCTGTAGCGGATTGCCAGGCGCTTTGCTTTAAACAAAATGCAGGTCTTCCCGTTGTAAGATACACTCAGTGGACCATAAGGTCCCATCAGTGACTGGAGCAGCTTCCTCTTACTATGAGACATCCCCGGCTGGTGCCAGTTAAAAGGCTGCAAACACACACAAAAAAGGAATAAAGCATAAGATGCGTACAGTATAGAAGCTGCAGTAGTTGGCAGCCAAAGTGCACACAGCAGCAATATTGCATTCTTTTACTCTTCTCTAGAGGGCGATCAGATAACTACTATGGAACATACATGAGCTGTAGCCCAGTACAAAGACTTCTTTAAAGGAAATGGCCCACAAAGGTGGTCGACCTAGGGCTGGCTAGTCGACATCTTTGGCAAAAAGCAGTATTGTACTAAGTTCACACACTTTTAGTCAAACTGTAATTAGTTTTTACTTTTAGAAAACTGAAGCTGGCCAAAGATTGTTAATAGGGTGGTAAACAGTGCATATGATAAAGAATTGCAAACCTTAGAGGTTCCAATCCCTGTGCAAAGTCAGAATATTCCAGTATGAGGTACATATAGTGTTTTAGAGCTTTTCTGTTCCTCATTCAATATGGCTGTGTAAAGTGAGTGCGGCATAATGGTGTGAAAATAGAAGCTTTTCTGAATTAGCACATAAGGCCATGGTGGCTGTGAAACTACTTTGGCTGTACTGTGAAGATAAAAAATGTGAAATTGAACCATTCAGGGTTAAAGTCTTTGCTCAGAGGCAAATGTCATTGTTGAGGATCTGGGCCAGTCACTAGATTATTGAACATAAACCAACAGTGATGTAACTATTTTTATTTTTACAGCATAAAGTGTTGGATTAATAAGTAAGAACATGATGTAGGTTAATGCATAGCGCAAGAATTCTGTAAATCTATCCTATAATTCATTAATGTAATACTGCCAGAACCATCTGCTAATACAGCATATGGTTTCACTGCGTTTTTAGAGTGGGCCTTTGTGAGTGGGTGGCAAGGATGTTTTACCTCTGGTAAATGTGAGACCAACAATATGCCGACATTCAAGGTCAAGCAGAGGTGTGTTTAGTATGTGTGCATGTCGCTACGTGTCTGTGTGTGC
This sequence comes from Maxillicosta whitleyi, assembly GCA_029822895.1. NCBI lineage: Eukaryota > Metazoa > Chordata > Actinopteri > Perciformes > Neosebastidae > Maxillicosta > Maxillicosta whitleyi. The sequence goes on from JAPSES010000236.1 coordinate 6,131,049, forward strand.
TTGTGCATGTGCAGAAATAGATCGAGGGCTGATGGTGGAGATATTCCGAGAGAAATGGCGATGTGTACCTGCAGTATTCTCCTGAGCGGGTTTTCATCTTCAGGCGTCAAAAGAACTTCTTCACTTTCTAAGCCGTACCCACCTTGAACTGAAAACATGTCCATACATTAGTGCACCATGACAGATTATAACTGTACAGACGTTCAGATGATAGTAAAGCTGCTTTGCTGATGGCGACATAATCATAAAAGTTCAGCTGATTTCACACATACACACAAACACAAATAGATGGTGCTTACACCTCGGTGCTCAGGCTCCTCTCTATTTCCAGTTCTTTGCGTCATCACAGTGACTCATCAGCACTTTATTTCACAGTTACGGTAGTATTATTGTGTTTACACTACTGTTAGATCATTTACTTCGAGTGTCATATGATGCACAATCATATCATCTTAAGGAATGTCTTCGTCGTTTTTTCAGCCTAAGGCCTGAAGATGCTCAAATTTAGCCATTTAAGTGTATGACTCATCTCTCCCATAACATGTTTCAAAACCTGGAATCTGAATTATGATGTTACAGAACTGTCTTCTTCAGCGTTCTGAATAACATGCTGTTGTCAGGCATATCTATCCAGCACGTCAACATCAGAATTACTATGGCAGGTTTGATTGAATCAGGTCTTGTGTCATGCCAGATTTGTTACTTACTTGATGTGACTCTTGTTGCTTGTTTGGGGTTTTCTTTACTGTGGAGGAGAGGAGAAGATATAATAAATTGTTACAGTCGCAAGGTGGAAATCGTGCAGCAAACACAGGAATAACAACAGACATCTGCAGCGTCTTCAATATAAAGAGGCATCACAGTGAGTAAGAGCTTAGCTGGTATTTTAACACTATGTTTAATTACACATTTGGTCATTCAGATTTGGCACATAAGTTTAAGATAAGATAAGATAAGATAAGATAAGATAAGATAAGATAAGAAAACCTTTATTTGTCCAAAAATGGGGAAATTGCCGTGTTATAACAGCATAGTACAAGAGCAACACTGAAAAAGAGTTCCAGGATCAAAATATTTAATCTACGTAGAGTAAAAAAAATATAAGAAATATATAAATAAACATAAACATAGCGTGTGCATCTACATTTAAGCTGTATGTTGTTATTCCCACAAGTCTTAAGTGAAATATGTGCACTGATCTGAAGCCAATGTGGTCAAATGAAGTAGTCTGCATTTATTTCTGTTTATCAGAAATATTATAATTTTTTTATAATAATGTGAACAATAAAATGGGGTTCTTATGAGATTTAACAGTCATTCTGTAAGCTCAGAATCATAGTTGCTGAAGGGTCATGTCATCAAAATTTTACAAAACAACACTGTCATTAAAGAGAAATGGAAAAATATTACAAACTAAAGCCTCAAAAATGATAATTATTTTAACGGAATTGAACCTTAATGAGAAGCTATAATGCAGAAGTGCATTATTTTAACAGATAGACTAACAGCTGGGTTTATACTTTTTGAATACGGTATATTTACATCTACGTAGAAATGTCAAAATAATCTACATGTACCAGTCAAAGTGTGTACAGAGGATGAAACAAACATATGAAATATTTTTTGGTGTAAAATATCACTCAAATTGCCATAGTAATGATTTGTATTAATGCCATATATAAATTTAACTAATATTTGTCAAATTCAAGAGGACTTTTTTTTTTTTTTTTTCGGTCTGTATTAAACTTGCTCAGTGGCTAATGTCTTATTTGGAACTGAACTATATCGTGCACAAAGGAGACAGAAGACAAACAATTTCCTTTGCCTTCACGTATCTGTACTCACTGTCCTGCTCTCGGCCTAACGACACGGTCTTGGACGTCTTGAAGCTAATCTTGATCCTTTTAACTGTCTAATCAAATACGTAATACACCGCCAATTGGCTTAAAGAGCGGAGCTGACATGGCCACTTCTTTGCTTGTTGTCATGGTCCTGGTCTGTGTGTTCTCATGATCTGGGTTCTCTTGCTAATCTCTGTATAAACAGTTATTAAAGTCAACCTAACACCTGCTGGTATAATTTTTAATGTTTGGGGTTTGTCAGGAAGCAACAACATAGCTTGATTTTTTCTTTATGTTATTATATCTGGACAGTACAAAATATCTGTGGACAACTACAGTGTGGAAGATATTGGTCATTTTTCTGCACATTTAACCTTTTTCATAATAATAATAATTTGTTATTACAGTCCTAAAAGGGTTTGGCTTTTTTGTATTGTAAATTATTATTCTTCAATTTAAAAAAAATCCAATATTTTTACATGTGTTTTTTTTATCTCAAACAGGGCTGTTTTTGGCCTGATTTAAGGAAATAATGGATCTTATTAAAAACAGTGGTATCTGATTTTGTTCCTCTACTATAATTTGACTTGTTTGTTGTTTGTCCAGGTCAAGTAATAGAATTGGAGGAATCATGGCGCACACACTTGGCCGGCTGCTAACAAATGAGAATGAATGAGCCTGGAAGCGCTGGACTCTAAGTTAGATCTGTAGCGTAGGTCGACAGATGATTCAAGGCCAGTAGCCTGGAGGCGTTAGCTTCCCTGTTTGGTGCAGTTTCCACCTGGGGAATATTGGTTAGATTGGTGCCAGATGGATTAGGATTAGGGGTAAGCACAGGCTAGGTCCAGTGGAGCAAAATAATGGAGAGACAGACACAGGCTGCGAACAAGATGAAGAGATTAAGGCTGATGTCAGAGCCGGTGGCATTCTGGACAGTTCAAGTGCTAATTAACTGATCTGAAATAACCTCTGAAATTGTGACTTACACTGTACTTTTAGGATTAATTCAACTTTGAAACATGTCCAGGATCATCTTATATTACATATCATCTACCTATTATAGCTGAGTTGTAATTCATATATATTAAATACTATGGAATGATGGTATACGTCAGCTATGTTTTATTTATTTCTGTAAAAAGTGGAGTTATTGCATCAGATTTGCAATAACTTACATTCTGTCTGTTTAAGATTGATATTGTGTTTTTTTTTCTTTAAACAATTGAAAAGTAGAGTATAAAACCTGCGTACAAACAGATTTGCATATAGAAAATATACATAGGCTGATTAATCAATCAATCGTGTGTTTTAATTTATCCGTGACATTGTCAGAAGTTGCTACAAATAGTTAATATTAAGTTCCTAAAGTGGGATAAGTGTCTTTGAGGGACCTCAAAGTTAAAAACTGTTCCCACCTAAATTTTTGGCAGTTATTTTGAAATTCAGTTACACATTTATGTATCTATTACCTTGAGTTTGATGTTCATTTATTCAGATTTGTTCATGTGATTATTGTTTTGACTGTAGTTCAACACTTATCTGACTTGTAAAGTTACACACAGTTAAATTCAGTCATTCATAATGGGTTTTCAAAGTCAATATTTTAAGGATGAAGGACAGGGATGAAATCAGCCAATTGATCAGGACTCTGCTTTTATGTGCTCCAAAAAAAAAAAAAAAATCCACAATTATTAATTAAATCTTAGAAGAAAGATATGCTCATCGTATGCAATTATGCCACATTTTGAATCATGTCCCTGAATTAATGACTGATTATTTCTCACACCTCTAATTAGCTCATTAGATGTGGAATCTAAAATCAGCTTCATTCAGTTTTCTGTCTGTACGCTGGTGTGATCAGCAGGTAATACTCTGTCATTCCTCGTTGTCCTTCCGTGCAGCCGAGCTTATACATCTGGGGCTGCTGTGCCAACTTAAACGTCACTATCATGATTGGCTAAACTGTGCTGTGGAAAGCACTGCAGGTATAAGCACTTTCTACATATGCGTGTGTGTCCATTATTGCACTAAATTCTGCAACTACAAGGCCATAAGTGGCAACGTGATAATTTAGTGATATATTGTAATTTGCACAGGTGACTAACATGTGTGTGTTTGTATGAGAAACAGCTGCAGAACGCTGGATGTTGGGACTGTAACCTCAATGGAAGTTACTGCTCACTTATCACCTGTATAGACACGTGAAAAGCTACCAAGTTATAAAAAATACAAGAGCATCTATCTGGTAATGTAACTTCATATCCCACTACAGCTGAGGATTAACTGTTTGTGCTGTTGTAAACAAAGGCACGGCTCCATATGGAACTCCGAATCCCCGACGCACAACTGAATAAGCACTCCTTCCTCTGCACCTATTCAGGACTCAGCTGGCCAGAGAAGTCTGTATATGTGTGTGAGCGTGAGTGTGTGAGTGCTAACTAAAGCCCAAGCGTTTGTTCCTGTGCCAGTTTAGCGAGGTCAGCAACCCAGGACTGCTGCGGCCCCGTCATTGGCTGAGCCCGTCACACGGTGCCTGGGTGCTGAACAGGCCCTTTATATAATCAAAGCCAAGCCAGAGCCACTCCTTGGCTCACCTCAGCCCCTCTGCATATATTCTTAAATATGTCTTCACACACACACGTACACACCAGACACACCTATACACTGCATTATGATGACTACCTGCCTAGTCAGCTGGGATTACAATTCCCAGTGATAACAAATTAACTATTAACTAAAGTGCGACTGGGATCGTCTGTAATAATCGTGGTATCTCAAGCAAAATACGTTTTCACCGAGTATTACCGGAGGCTGCAGATGGATAGCTGATCAGTATCCCCTCTGCTGTGCTGCTGAGCAGAGGGAAGGTGTGGTGCCTGCTTCACAAACTTGTAAACAAGTCCTGTTCGCCTCTGCTGAGCCACTGCACTACATCCTATGACAGCATAAAACTGTTTCCAAGTAATAGCCAGCTGTTAATGTTGTCCAGGTGTTAATTGTTTTCCATATGACAGTAAATGTATCCGGCTTTAAAAATTTTTTAAACTAAATCTTTTAACAATAATGAACCTTTATCCATTAGATTGTGAATTATCAGCAATTGTCATTTTGCATATCAATACTGTATCTACCTCATAGTAATGTGTTATGTACTCATATTTCCTTGTATTGTATTCCTTGTGTTTCAAACCCAGCTATGATAGTATTTCACAATGTACTGAGTGAACTACCTTTGCAATACAATGTTAACCTCAGAGACAGTTCTATTTGGGGTGGATAAGACGTAATCTACCTTCATTTATACTCAGTAGTTTGGTTAGTTTATTGTGTCCCTGACACAGCAGCAAAATCTTAATCTCATACTGGTGAGGTGCTAGACTATTAATAGATTTATTAGTGCAGATTAAGGTTTAGGTGTTTACGAAGATGCTTCAGACACTGGTGCAGTTTCTACATAGCTTGATCGCAGTTTCATACTTGACCTCAGGTCAAATGCCTGGGTTGTCTAAATCTTCCTACGCTTCTGAGATGAGATAAGCTCTGATCTTTACTGTAACTCTAGGACTGACTTTAAAAATCATGTTGTAGGTTGTACATTAAATGAAGCATTTAGAACTTTTAACGACATGATAAATTCACATCAGCTTGTCCATAATTTGTTTTGTTTTAAGAATCTGTCAATTAAATAATAAAAAAAAAAAACACAATTTTTTATGTAAAAATGTTACACAATTACATTTCTAGGTATATTCTTTAAAATTAGTTGTTGACCTTCATATTCCATATAATCTTTTTGAAGTAATTCCTGATCATTCTTCCACTGAAAAGCCAATATATGACCTCTAAGCTGTGCCTATAATTGGCACAGTTTGTCAGTGTTTAACAGGTTTTAAGATAAATCTACAACTTTGTAAGTACAGTTGAATATCCACCGAAAGGATAAACCCTTAAAGCTTCAGGCAAAAAGATTTAACCCAGACGCAGAGATAGGAGTAGATATAATTACAGGACAAACACGCAGAAAACATACAGTTCAACTTTAACAGTTAAGCATCTTTTAACTGGCATTAAAGTGACTGACTGAAGACTTTCATAAGTTCATGTTATAAGAGTTGAATGTGATAAATGCATCCTGCACAAGCCTCAAACTTCAAATAATGAGGCCAACCCATTTGGTGCCTGTAAATGTGTCAGTGGTCATTTGTGTGAATGAATTTATGTAATTTGAGTTTAGGATAGCTGGAGTGAGAATGTGGGTCACAGAGTTATAAAACACGAGATCTAAAAATTTCTAGTAGTAATTAAACAAAATTAAGAGACATTAGAAAATTAAAGTTTCATATATAATTTTCCCTTTAATAGACTCATTCGTTCAGAATTAGTTTGTTGATATTTAATAAACACAACCTGTAGCTGGGAGTGTCATGTGTACAAATATCACCTATAACATCCATATTCTACAGTTTTTACTTAACACCTGTTTGACAAACATACCGTTTATTTTCAGTTGGTCTGTCTTTTTCTTTTTTAAAGCAAAAAAAGAGCTTTTTCTGTCATTTAAAAAAACATCAATTATGCAAAGTGCAGCTGCCAAATCTCATTTTCCAAGTTTTCCTTCTGTTTCTGCCTTTACTGTTGGTGACTTTTAAAAAGGTTTCCAAAATTACAACCTTTTCACCCATAATCTCTGCTCACATTTGGATTATATTAATTTGCAGCAAAATGGGTTGTTTTCTAAATATTGGCAGAGGAGGTTATTTAAATATTTTATTTCACACTCACTGGGGCAATGGATTATATATAATAGGAAATGTCTTTTTCTTGGATAGTAATTTTTGGGGGGGGTTTTGTTTAGTTTTTTACATATTTAATATTTTTGACAATGTTTTACTTTTGTGACACTAATACACACAACTCCCAAAAGGTCTGTGTCAGGTGCTCCTCATTCACAACACAATCTTTTTTTTCATTTGCTACATTATAAATAATATTACACACTCTACAGGGTCTCCAAAATGAAAGGCTGCTCTTATATAACAGTATCTTGTAGTGTGCCACAGCTGAGAATGGAGCTGTGACGGGGGACTGGAGCTGTTACGTTGCAGAGTTACATACAAAGTTTTAGCTACGGAATAGGCTCCAAATCCCAAAAGAAATTAACAGGGCTGCTCTGTCTCTGATCAACTGTGGTGAAAAGTTAAGATAGAGATCTGTCAGGGTTTCTCGAACCTTAGATTGAACTGGAATGAATGCTGTCCCAGGAGACTCTGAATATTAAATTCTAATGCCAAGTTATTTGTGCCCCAGACTTGTGAACATGTGTAGAGATAAGATTGTTTATGTAATCATGAAAACATGACAGCAATAATCTTTAATTCTCTACACAACCAAGTGGTATTATTTGGTTCGAAGTGCAATTTGTATGACACTAACAGATAAACACTGTATACAATGATTAATGAGCGCTGTACCAGAAACTGCAGCGTATTATAGGTTTGCAGTGTTTGTACTATAGAGGATTTTGTGAGCCATCATGCATGGCATAGTTTCAAGAGCCTTACATGGCTTTGGCACAGTATTATAGGTCTTTGCCTTGATGTCTCTATAAGCAGGCAGGAACTAGAGCTAACAAAAGCCTGGCTCTCGGTTCATTCCTGTCCCGGGGACGCTGTAGAGCCTGCCCCTAGGTTTGGGCCCTGAATATTTTATCCAGATTTGACCTGCAGGACTGCAAGTGCATTATGCAGACATGGCCGGCTAGAATTCCCTTCTCCACTCTTTCTCTCTCTCTCTCTCTTCCCTTCTCTATCTCTCTCTCCCTCTCTCTCTCAATGACTGCATCAGTAAACAGACCCCAGCAGACCATCCCTGATGCATCCTCTCCTCATTGTCCCATCCTTGTTTACCTTTCTTCTGTGCTGCTGCCCCTCTTCTCTCCTTTCCTTTCTCTTTGTACCTCTCCTGCAGGCCCACTGCCCCAGCCTTATTTAGCTCCCCCCCTGCCATCCCAACATAACTGTACAGAGACAACATCCATGATCGATGAGCAGCGTCTGATGCAGTCCCCAAGACTGAGACAAACAAAGCCTGGCGGTTCAGCTCACTCACACACCACCACAGCCTGCACTCATGGTTTGTAAATCACCCAAGGTGAGAGGGAAAGAAGGAAAGGGAAGGAGATGGAAAGAAAGAAAGACCCTGAGAGAACACATCAGCATCCCAGCATCCCCGCATGCATCTCAGTATACCCCTCCCCTCCCCCCTTCTCTGCTCACAGCGGTAGAGAGGATGCATTTACCTTCTGTCCAGGATTTCAGGCACTTCATCATAGGTGAGTCCCGGCAGCAGCTCGTCCTCGAAGGAGAGACCAGGCCGGCAGAGAGCGGACAGCAAGGCGAGGGAGCACAGGAGGAATGCGTGTGCAGCCATTGAGACAATGAGAGGAGACTGCCGCTGGTTGAGCTCCGCTTCATAATCTGCTCTCCTAGCAGTGGCTGCCTCTCGGCTCCTGTGACTGGCAGGCGGCTCAGCCAATCAGCAGCGAGCACAGCCGATCAGTGTGCGTCACAGTCCCCTCGCTACACCCCACCTCCTCCTCCCCTCCTCCTCTCCTACTCCCTTCTCTGTCATCCTCCTGCTGCCTCTCTCACTCTGCTCACCCTCCCACGTCCACTCCTGTGCTCTCTATCTTCTCTTCCTCTCTTTCATGCACACATAGCTGCAGGCAAGCCCTAAGTATAGACAGCGGCTGATTCTGTTTCATAGCACTACCTATGTTACCTACAAATAACACACTCATACCCTCACACATGCTCACTCATACCTACGCGTGCTTTTCACACACGACCGTGCACACAGACACTACAACAGGAGCAGACACACACACACACGGTCACACACACACACACACACACACACGGTCACACACACACTTCTGTGGAAAATCACCTGGTAATGTCAAGGTCAGCTCCTGTAGGAGGATAGGAGGTTGTTGACTTGACTTTAGGTGGCCACAGGAAAAAAGGAGCCATGACTACATGACCTAGATCTGCAGTGTGCTGCCACAATAGCAGAATTAATTCACTTGATCTATGTGTTGTTGTGAGCACTGAGAGGGCCTGCAGCTGAGGAAATTGTCCACTGAGGCTGCAAATATGGATGACAGGAGCAGCTGAGCAGCTGTGGGATGAGACAGGAATGAGGGTCCAACCCTGATGACCCTGACGGCTGATCTTGATTCCTCCTCATTATATTGCCCCCATGCATGAGATGCCTCAGGTCTTTGGTGCATCCTCTCATATCTTTTATTTCCATATCAGATGATATTGTGATTTTTCAGAGCAGAACATTAAGAGTGCTTATATAACCAAATGTTGTGACCCACTATCATCGTAGACTTTCACATTGATGCCAGGCAATGATTCACACAAAATACGTCTATGCAGAAGAAAATTTTAGATCCACCGTGTCGTTTCTTTGTCAGGATGCAGTCATCAAAATCAGTGTTGATTCTAAAATAACTACGCATTCATGTTAGAGACATCTGTTATTTTTAAATACGGTAAAAAATTTCTTTGCATCATCAGTACTTTAACATTGCAGCTGAACATTTAACAAACAGGCATGTCAGTGGGAAATCATATTACACTTGACAGCACTTATAGAATGTCCTGTCTCTGCTGCAATCATACTACACTAACTGAAACACACATTTTAAAGACATTATTTAATAGTTCAAAACTATTACATAACAGAATAAACTCTATGTTCAAGTAAACTAGGTTAAATGAGGTTACATATGTTGATCTCATGATTCAACTTGTAACATTTTAGATTGCATTTACTCAGTTTTCTGTTTAACATGATCTGATGTTGTTGGGTTTTTTTTGCTACCTGTGGAACATGTGTCTATATGACTTTGAAGGTGTGCTATCCTGAAAACAGAAAAATAAAGTGAAGAAACAAGCACACACATAAATCAATCCATTTTGACTAATAACTTTAGAATTAAGATTGATGTAATTCTTTTACCAAGCAAATGTTAAGTTTGTATTTTCTAACACTGTGTCAAGGAGAATGTTTTATTCCCCATCTCTTGTTCTATCTTTGTGTAATGATATGTATAACAACATACCATTTTGTGTGTACTTCTTTGTGTGCGTGTGTGTATGTGCAGGGTAAAAGAGGTCAGCGGTGTCTCCCAGGCCATACTGTAACAAGAGGTGACTAAAGGCTGTCTCAGCCCTCTGCGTCTGCCTGCCACAGTCACTTCAGCAGGCCAGTGTGTCAGTCTACTGTGGGGAAAGTGCAAACTAAACTGTCACCGCTGTCATGACAGTGACACAATCACAGGAACATCTCGGAAAGACATCCAGGTGCTATCTGATGACTTGAACAGATAATTTTGTCCTTTATTGTCTCATAGAATACACGAACGTCGTTGCTTCAGCCCATAAAGCTCTCCAGTAACTGTCAAGGTATGGGGTTGTGTAATAGTGTTATAAATGCGGTATTCCATAAATTTAATTTTTATTACATGCTATAATAATAACCTGTGGTGGGAGCTGCATGTTATTTAGCTTTAATGTGGTATCAGTACCAACGCTCACACTGTAAAAGAAAGAAATCTGCATTCATATTCATCAAGCAGTAAATGCCTCCCATGTAAACGTGGCTGTATAATTAATGAGACCCACTTTGGTGATGTTTGGCCCCAGTCTGTGACTTTGTGACTGTTTGGGTGCACGTTGGTCTTCTGTTGATGAGTCATTCAGTATTTGAGATTATGAAACAGATCGAACATACACAGCTGGGGGTTACTGTCTATTTATAGGTATGAGCTCATATCCAACTTTTTAATCCTGCTCTTTTTGCCCGCATCGAGCACCGAGGCTTGCAGTGCACAGGGTGATGTAACAGGTTAGTGCAATTTCAGATTGCTTAACAACATGTGTTGATGATCATATATAACTAGTAATCTACCAGATAGCGTGAGACTCTGAGCTCTGCAATCCATAAATTGCAGCAGCATTAATAAAAATCCTAAAGCAGGTTAGCAAGTTCTGTAGAGTGCATCGCTTAAGTGTATTTATAATGAGCGTGTATTTCCTTCTTTGTATGTTTGCATGTAGTTATCTACTAATAAATAGACATATTTTTCATTTTGGATTTTATTGGTATACATACAGTATTCCAACTCCATCATAGTTTGCTCCTCCTGCCTTTTTCTTTCTTTTTTTTTTTTTTGCTGAAGTTGCTTTCTACTCAGCACACATGAACCCCCCCCCCCCCCCCCACACACACACACACACACACACACACACTGCAAGTCTTTTATCCAAGAG
>JAPSES010000236.1:6142333-6154970 GCA_029822895.1 Maxillicosta whitleyi
TTTCTTTTTTTTTTTTTTGGTGATGTTGCTTTATACTCAGCACACATGAACCCCCCCCCCCCCCCCACACACACACACACACACACACACACACACTGCAAGTCTTTTATCCAAGAGAGAAGGTCAGTAAATAAGTCAGCCTAAGCAGAAATATCATGGTCTTTCTTTATATCTTATGCATTGACCATCATTCACTTCCAATGGGTACATGAATGTCACATATTTCTTGTCAAGTGTTCCTGAACTATTACATCAAAAACTAAAACTCCTATTAATAACAGAATGAACACATGATCAAATGAGCACATCCCGATCCTGCTCCCTGTACCTTATTTACTGTATCTTTATAAAAACTAATCATTCATTAAATATAGAAAACTCTCCAGTTAAGTACAGTTAACAGATTATTAGCTGGGTTGATCTAACATCCTTAAAAGCTTTCAATGTGTCACTCATTTACATCTTAAACATTGTCTCAGGCAATATGATAAATGGAGAATATACTATCTATTGATATGCAACTAAATACAATATAAAGCTAAGAAATTAGGCCTCGCAGTCTATCTATGCAATCTGTCAAGACAATCTGTTTAAAACCATATATTCTCATAAATAAACATATGTAGATTCTTTCTATAAAACTATATCCATTCATAAAACACTCCCCGTATAGTTTCAATTCTATAACAACAAGTAGAATTTAGAGTTGCTGTACTCCTTTAAGCTGGCATCATCATGTGATACTACGCAAACCAAAAATCCTCCACACAGAGCAATGCAAAGATGTGATTGGCTGAAACCTGTGAATGGCTGATGTTGGTAATTAACATTCATGTCACAACACTGCAGTCTCAATCAGTCCTTGTATTTTCTTGGCCGGACCTATTTCAGACTGTGCCACTTGAGGGCAGTCACACACCTCCCATTGATACTGTTCAATATGGTCTGTCTTGATGAGGCACAATGTTAAAAATACAGATTATGGAGGTAAAGGGATGATGGAGTAAAAGGTTTCAATTCCTACAATATATGCACAGCAAAATCAGTCTCTCAATGACTTAATAAATAATTCAGTAAATTAAGTACATTCAGATGAGCCCGAGTCATACATACATACATACATATTAATATGATGAAACACAATTCCACACCATATCATCTGTGTTAAAGTTTGTCATTTTTCAAGCTATTTAATTATAACCTTTTTCAGATCAGATAGCAGCAGGATATTCTACATCCTATATGACTGAATTCAATCACATCCCCTTATAAACTCTCACTTCACACACGATGACAACGACTGGAATGACAACTCACAGTAATACATTCCAACTGATATGGAAAAGAAGAATATCTGACAGATGATGTGAATTTTAGATTATACGAGTATACAATGATGGATCTGTCAACACCTATGATATATGCATGTCCTGATTCAGCAGCCCTCAGAAGATAGGATTCATTTACAGTCTCGTTTCCTTATTTCATCCAAGACACAAAAGAATTGTTTGAGTGAGTGACATTTAGATACATCGGGCTGTTTTGCATTATAATGAAAGGCCATCTGTAAAGACGTGTGCCTCCTAGTTAAAAGCTGACCTAACTCTATGCACAGTGCTTTATTGTAACTATGACCACTTTTGATATTTAACACAATCTGAAACTGGCAAATGTGCAGTACAATATCGTATGCAGTTATATATTTCCATATCTGACTAACCTAAAAAAAAAAAAAAAAAATAGAAAATCACAGATAATACCAGAAGCATATTTCTATCCATGTATTGAGAGTAATAGTCAGACTAGACAACAATTATCATGCCAAGTCAATGGATATCTGACAGGCGTAAAGATAGTCATGATGATATTTCCTTACTTCGAAATGTGGGTGGAAACAGTATGACTTGATTGTCTAGAAACTAAAATTAAGAGGCACCAGACTGTGAGGAAGGACAAGTTCAACAAAACAGTAAACAAATAAAGAAGTCTCTCTATATAAATATAAACTCTAGATTTCAGCGAGTTTGAGTTGGTCAGCGCTTAATCGATGCACACAAATATAAAACGGCAGTCCTGGAGAAACTTGTTTTCTCAGATCTGAGATCGTATTTAGCCTCATTGCTTTCTATCTTTTTTCTTTGGGGCAGCAGAGGTAAAATTAACCCCCAGTTCAGTTTGTAAAAGCAACTCTATCAGTCTATAAAATGCGCATAAAAGAGAGAAGGCACAGAAACACAAACCCACAGTGGAGTGGGGTGGACTGACAGCAGCAGCTTTTAGGAGCAGACTGGATGAAGCTGCATGTCCACTGGCAGCAGATGTGTTGCTTACAACTTGCGATGTCTGAAAAAAAGAGCAGAGATTTATATATGTGCTGTCTCGTGTTCGTCTTTAGTTCGTCGGGACGGTCTACGTGGATATGACTGAGTTGGTCGCAGATTATGACCACACACATCTGAGCCGGAGTCGCATTCAGCAGATGAGAAACGAAGAATACGTGACTCGGTTGTGTTCCTGAACGCATCCCTGTAGACAACTGCGACGTCATTTAATTCAGAGCATGATGTAAAAAGTGGCTGAGCAGATGTACATCATTCAGGACAAAATAAATGGAGAAGCCACTTTATACTACAGATGTGATGCACTTCCTCTTTAGAATCTCATCCTATTTCATTACTCCTGTCTTCTCCTGTGTCGTCTGATTCGCTGCCTTTCCCTGTGTTGGTTCTGTCTTTTTGCCAACCAGTTTGGCCACAGTCATATTTGCCGCAGCTCTGTTGCTCTCGTTTCTCTTCTCCTCTTCAGCTCCGTTCTTGTTGGTGTTTTGTTGGATATATGGTGCCATTTTACCCGACACCATTACTTTCCCCTGGGGCACATGGGGGTCTTCTCCAATGTTGACAGTCAGGTTGGTGTAGAGGGGTTGCAGCTCCTTGGAAAGGAGCTCATACGTCAGAGAGTTAAGGCCATCGGAGCGCCAGTTGAGTCTGGTCCTTTTCAGGAGATCAAATCTAGAACAAATCATACATCATAAAACATGTATCAGAGGGTATGCACAGATTAAAATCATCTTCTATCTTTAAGACTGACATAATAACAAGCCGCCTGGGTGTCTTCATGTTTTCCTAACAATAAAAGTGTCTGAAAATGTCTTTTTTTGACAATTCTTTTACACCTTTGTTTGTAGGATGTACTTAAATTTCAGTACCTGGCCATTAATTATCATTCCTCTAAATAATAAATGCTTAACATTGTGTGTTTTAGTTAAAAAAAAAAAAAAAGCAAAAAAACAGGCTTGAAGTTTTTTGCATATTTATCAAGAACAAATGTAAATGTCAATAACATCAATTTTTGAGATTATAAAATAAACATTCAACTATTTTACATCTACTTGAACATACTTTATGGTCTTGAACATTCAGCATCCATATTATGGCTTCATATTTTTCATTATTTCCAGGTGATTTTTAGCCTGTGTGGAAGTCTCTGAGACAGTTCCTGTCTACTTGTAATAGTATCCCACCATTGCTGTTGTAAAGTCTTATATAGTGTCAGAAAGTTCAGAATGTCAGCTTCCTGATGCCATTTGAATTTTGTGGAAAGCACAAACAGTTCAGGACTTACAGCAATTTGAAGGCTGTAAAGTGCACAATGCAGCACCGGAGGGATTGCAGTTATTAAAGGGTTAGACAGGCAAGCTGTTGATTTTCAGGTAAGTTATATTTGTCATGCACACAGAAAACTACACTGTTTACCTTTAAAACCATGAATTAAAATATAAATGTATACTATAATCTGCGTACACAAAAATCCATCTATTATTTCCCTGTGTGTCAGTGTATTCTGATATGCATGAAACGTTTAGCTCTGTAGCTAAACTATGCCAGTGTGTTTACATCTTAAGTACTTCCAGTGAATGATAGGCATGTGTAATTTAAGTCACAAAACAATTCTGCATAGTGCCTGAGGCCTGGAGAATTGTTGGCATCACAATGCCATCACAATCAAATGCCAACCGCAAACAAACAGAACGTCAACAAAAACAGAACATCAATTACTGTATGAAGTCATCAAGTAACGGATGAAAAAGGTTGTGGGAAAATAATATCATTTTAATGCCTCTCTTCAGCAGAGGGACTAAAGTCAGACCAAACATTACTACGACAAAGCAAGTTGTAAATATGCAATACAGTTAAGTGTAGTAAGGAGCAGATCAGCAAGTTAACAAAAAGAAATGTGTGTATGTTTGTATGAGAAGAGGTGTAAAGTAACAAAGTACAAATACTTTACTTTAACCAAATTTTGGTTATGTATATTTTACGGAAGTGATTATATTTCAGATGTTTTGCTACTTCTGCTGCTTAGATATTCAAAAATAACCTTGCTACTCTTATTTCATTTCAGTTTGTTTTCATTCCAGTTTGTCATCGTTCAAATACAAAAAATACTTCTCCAGATAAATGACACTGGTTGATTGTGGTTGGATGAGAAGTATAAACATGTACAATTCTGACACCCTATTAGTTTGTACATAATCCATCCCACCTGACTTTTTGCACCAATCCAATACTCCTATTCAACTCGTCATCATATGTTCTGCTCCATAAACACTTGTTAATGCTCAGTAGTTCTTTAATACATTTACACTGGACTAAAATATGATCATTTTCAATGCTCATATATGAGGCTGGAACAGGTAGACTAGTGCATCCTCAAATGTTTCAACATTAATATTTTAATATAACATTATAATCATTATGACCTTTAGACAAATATTTTTTGGGGGGTGGGGTAGTGCACTACAGACCCTTACATTTACTTTTATACCTTAAGTAGTTTTGAAACCAGTACCTTTTTATTGCTGTTTTAATGCTTGTCCAGTCACCTTGAGTGTTTAAAAAGGCGCTTTCAAATAAAATGTATTATTATTATTATTACTTTTACTGGAGTAAAAAGCTTGAGTTGATACTTGAACTTCTACAGAAGTCTTTTTAAACCCTACTATCTATACTTCTACCTGAGGAATGAAGGGGAAGAGTTTTGACACCTCTGAGTATTATTAGTACCTGCGTGGATTTTGCTCATTGCCTCGGTCTCCTTTATGCTTTATCATCTTGTAATGACCAATGGCCACTGGAGGGCGTACAATCTTCATACCAGACAGGCGCACTCTGCAAAAACAGCACAAACCAAGCATCACTGGGAGAAACAGACTCCAATTCACTGCACAAAGTCAAGAAACTACATCTCACAAAAAAGTTTGAAAGATCTATTACAGAAGGCAACAACTCTATTTAATCTAAGACTGTAATTTAGGGACAATTTATTCAGAAATGGAAAAATAAAAATTACAGAGGATTCTATGAGGACAACATACTTATATGGCCTATAGGTGCTGGAAAACACTGTGGTTCCCTTTTCCATCTTTGGTCCTTGCGCACCACTCCAGTCATCTAGGTCAATCAAAACATGTAACTACTGTTGTGCATGTCCTGTATATGATGTATTAAAAAAGTTGCAAACACCATGCACAAAAGGCAAGGATTGTAAAAAGTCAGGGAGGAATCATTTTGGTTTCATTAAAATTTTATGCAAGCTTTCAGATCTTTGTTTTCCTGTTGCATTCAGAGCCTCTCATAACAGTTTGGTAAATGCTTTAGGAACACAGAGTGGAGAGAAGGGACCGCAGCGTAGAGGTAAGACAAGCCTGGAAACAGCCTGAAACTGTAAAGCACACAGCCCAGAACCAGCTCAGAACCAGCCCAGGACCAGCCCAGCCCAGATACACTAGTTAGTCTTTGCAAACATACTTACTTAGCCCATTCCAACAGCAAAGCCACAGCAGTAGGAGTGGATTTCAAGATGAAAGATGACATTAGGATGCATGGTTTAAAGAAAAAAAAATGAAGGAAAGGAAAACATGTGGTGCTAAAACTAAAAAAAAAAACAAAAAACCTTTGAGTCCATACAGTAAGAAAATAAAAATTAAAAAAGTACAGTGTTAAGAGTTGGAAATGTCTGCATGCAGAGTCGATGCTAATGTGAGCACATGCACAGCTCTTTCATCATGCAGGATGTGGGCTGCAGTCCTCACCTGGCAGCGATGTCATCATCCTCTCCACCCCAACCCCAATACTGGTTAGGAAAGCCATTCATCTTCATGTACTGGTCTGGAGTCACAGCTGACACCCCACCGAAATACTGTGGGTACGGCAGCCTGGAAACGGGGACATTAATAATGAACAACACGAAGAAATAAAAGGATTTCACTGTCACATGTTCAAAGTGCTGCTTCAACCTGTATCTGAACTTGTCCATGGCCACAGACAGGTGTGTGGGGAACTGTTTGTGGCAGGTATAGGTGTTGTGATCATTCTCTGGCAACAGATCCACATCATGAAGAAAGATGCAGCTCCAGTCTTCGTCTCTGAGCGCCTCCCGCACACCGACGTTCAGCAGTTTGGCTCGGTTAAAAGTGCTGTTCCCCCACTGAAAAAAAAAAGTAAAGGTACACAGTCAAAACAGGATTTCCAGTCAGCAACTTGCTACAATTAATTTTCTTACTGCAACATTGCACAGTAATTATAAAATCAACAGTGACATTTAGCAAGGGTGCAGCATCCAACTAAACACTCCGCCTTCATTCTCAAAGACGATGAATGCAAAAATGCCAAAATCCCACATAAGAGTCAGTGTTTGTTTTGACTGGGCTTTGTAGTTATGGGATATTAACATTGGTCTACAGTTAAACATAATGCTGGATGTAACCACAATAAAATGCTTTAAAATAAACAACAGGAAGTCTGTTCTTAGCTACTAAAATATGTCAGAGTGAACAGTTAAAAGCTCCCTCCCTCTGTAGACATAAACAGATATGTCCAAGCAAATACACATTAATTCACATATTTTGGCCACTATGCACCAATGGAAACATATATATTACATATTATCAATGGCAGTTCATCAATAGTGAGCACCGCCCTTCTAGCATGCATGATTTTACAAAAACAGTAATGTTTAAATAAACAAGCTATACATGAGGCAGCTGTATAACCTCAATCAATCAAACAAATTTTATTGCTATAACACCAAATTATAACTCTTACAAACTGTTCATTTCTAAAACCTTCAGTTTGTTTCAGGTCAAATTTGACCCAGAAAGAATTCCCTCATAGTAAGGGTCTAAACCAAATGTTGAACTACAGGTTTATTTAGAATGTCTAAATAGACTATCCCACATTAATAAATATATGTAATGTATAAATATAATGTTTAAGAGAACAGGAAGAACATTTTTTTTTAGGTTTTACACTCATTTTTGGAGTAAAACATCTACTATCACATAGTATCATGTCCTGTTTTACATAACACATAAAAACATAAAAGTCATTATACTTTATATTTAAAATTAACCAGAACCAGCCTCAGTGTCCAATAATCTATAGCACTTGTACAAAAGTACAACATTTTAAAATATTTTCATTTTTGTATATTTTGCCAAAAATTAGGAAAAGGAATCAAATTTCAGGATAAAAGAATGATGTTTAGGGTGTTTTTACTACTGTTGAATGTCAGAACAGGTCAAATTTGACCTGGTATGTAAGGGTTAAGAGGCAGTTGGAGTTAAAGAGAGAGAGTAGATGAACAGAGGAGAAAAACAGAGAGGGGGGGAGAGAGAGAGAGAGAGAGAGAGAGAGAGAGAGAGAGAGAGAGAGAGAGAGAAAGAGAGAGAGACTGGGGTAGAGTTCAAGAATCTGGATTCAAGTGCAGTTTAAAAATGTTTTTGTCATTCCGTGAACAGTCAAGTCACGTATTTCTTGTTTGTGGTGCAAAAAAGACCTCCACAGACTCGTATTATGTGGCACACATGCAGTGGACCCCCCCTTTCTTACCCCCTTTACTCCTGGTCTAAAAGCATTGTCCATATTATCAGTGGAAAAGACACTTGTTAAGGACATGTCTCATTTTAACAACGTCATGAAAAAATGTGCATGTTTGAAGGATAGATGGGTTAAATTTACAAATAAAAAATAAATGACTGAAAATACATACTATGCATTTTTTTTTTTTAAATCAATATTTTAAAATAGTCATGCCTATGCTAGTGGTGATATGTGGCTATAGTGCATCCCAAAACTGACTCACATACTGCATCTCATTTAACATAAACATAAAGACCCACTGCTACTTTTGTGGCACTTTTAAGATAGTTTTTTTTTGTAAATGTATCCATTTATTATAATATTGTCCTCTATATTATGTGGGTTTTCAGCACAAATCCAGTATTTTTATTATATTTAACTCACTGATCATGTAGAGGTTAATTAAAGCTCAGAATAAATTCAAGAAAAAGTGACTTTTTAGCAAGAAATTTCAATAACTGAAAATAAAAACTAATCTGTCCATCCACTCTCATTTATTGGACACCATGGGTTTTACTGGTGAATTCACATTCACAATGGATCCTCTGACTGTCCAAATGGGTCATATCTGATGACCATGAAAAGATTTCATTTTACACCAGTTATTTACATGGATTGATAGGATTAGTGGATCAGAAATGATTAAGCATTTTAAATCAATAGATGGTTTTGGTCACCAGTGGAGGTTTGGGTCTTTAAGGGTTAAAAATAATTTCGCCATATTATATTTAATTTCTGCAATTACCATATCCTAATTCCCCTAAATCTTACACACTGGACCTTAGAAGTAGGATTGCGCTACAATTACAAAAGTCACAGCAAGAAGAACAGTTGTTAAACACTCAGTGCAATGTCCAATTGGCTTGTGAGACAGAGAAATGCAGATGCTGTATATGTAGGAAACTGGGTGAGGAAATGATTTGTGGTGGTGAAACTAACATATAGAGTCTGTGGTTAACTGCCTAACTGCCGGCAATACTACTTGAGGTTAAAAACACATACTAATAGTAACGTTTCTGTGAAAACATTACACATAAGTGTAATGTTAGCAGGAAAATGGTGAAAAACAGACCTGATTTTATAAATAGTAATTTACCATTAGAAAAATATGATATGGTAGTACACTTCTAATATGTCGGCATTATAAGACTGTTGTAATAATAATGTAGATCTAAGACAAATATTTTATTATATGGCTTTGCTGAATAGTTGATTATGTTTGGTATGTTTTTTCTGTATGGGAGGCTGTGTCTGGTGGGAAATATTAACCCCTAAAGAGCCAAAGAGCCACTGGTGACACAACCCTTCTACTGATATAAACAGTTTAATAACTGTTGATTAACTAATACAATTAATCCATGTAAATAATTGGTGTAAAATCCAGTTTATCATCTTTTCATGGTCATCAGATATGACCCTTTTGGATCTGTAGTTACCGTGGAACACTGATTCACCATTAAAACTCACGGAGTTGGATCAATAACAGTAGATGGAGACACTTAGTTTATGTTCAGTTAATGATAGATTTTAGTGAGAAAAGACACTTTATCTTCTATTTTTTTCCTGTTTTGATTTAATTAACTTTGAATTTACTCTGAGTTTTCATGAACATCTATATGGTGTGTGAATTAAACACAGGAAAATACATAATTTACACCCAAAAAAAATGCAAAATCAGAAGGGAATATTATTTTTAAAAACTGGTGATAAATCACTTAAGAAAGGTAGAAGTAAAGAAAATGTATTTGGGAACTGACATAAAAGTAGCACTGGGTTTTTATGGGTTAATACTGATACTGAATGGAATATTGATTATTGGGTGAGTGGCCATGAAATAAGCAGCATCTAACAGTGTAAAAACATTATTCTACCAATCAGTCATCATTTCCCAACGAGGACAGTTTAGAGTAATGGGACCCATGTTCAGCCACACAGACTTTTCGACACAAATAGACTGAAATCATATGGGATCTGACCTGCTGCACTATGTAGATGCTGTAATGGATCTGCTGCCTCTGGAGGAAAGGGTGGAGATGGTAAAGCAGGGCTCGGAGGTGGGTCTGCCTGTTCCGGTATGGGACCACTATGGCTGTGTGGTGGCGGGGTTCACAGTCTGGAGGCCGGTAACGTCCACCCGGTAGCACTAGCGGATTCCTCTGTCTGATCTCCTCCAGAGACAGAGGAGAAGACAGATGGACAGACACCGGTCCAACTGGAGATTGAAAGGATATGAAAGCTTTTTAGTGATAATGATCAGGCCAACATTATTCACTCTCCTTTTTATTGAGTCTGTCATATCTAAAAGTGGGAGTTTATCTCATCTTACTTACCCAAGAGTGGGGAGGGGATCTGGCAGTCCCTCAGAGGTGGTCCTGTTGCAGGGAGTCCAGTACCGGAATTGCGTGGAGGAGGAGGCGGAACACCCAGATGACTGAGGTTAGTGTAGACGTCATGAGGCCGAGAGTAATCGAACTCTGGTTCTGTGGTGTGCACCAGGACAGACACCAGACCTTTGAAGCCCCCCAGGGAGAAATAGAGCACAAAGGCAAACTGGAAGCCCACCAGCAAGGCTAGCGTGCAGGGGGAGTCCAAGGAGCGGCCGCAGCCCGCCATAATAGGAAGGATTATAAAGTAGTGAAATGCCACAGGGGTAAATTGGAGGGATAGATAGGAGGGGAAAAACAAGTGAGATCTGGATGAGGAGGGTGGAGGAGAAGGAGGAGGAGGTGGGAGATGTACAAGGAGAGGCAGAGGGAGAGGAGGGGAAGGAGGCAGAGCTGAGGGCAGGCTCAGGTGTACAGGAGGGGGGGGTCCATCTGGAGGAGTGGGTCGTTGTTGTGGTTCAGCTCAGTCTGCATTTCCATCACCTCCTTACCACACAAGTCACTGTGAAGGAAGACCACAAGTACCATTAATTACATAAAGTGCATTTTAAAAGAGGGTTTATCTGGAGCAGAGCTTTTAAGAAAAATATAAGTTAGAAACCCCACAACCGTAGTGAGGATAAAACAGGTTAGGAAGATGAATGAATGTCAGAAAATATCAGGGTTTCAGTGTATCTATGTTACATTATTACAAGTAGTAATAGTACCATCAATAACAGTATTAGTTACTAGTATCAAACTGAGAAAACTGCTTTATTATGGTTGAAACTTCAAACCATGTATATACATAAAGGCCAAAAGAAGCAGGTGCTGTGTGGTGTGATGATACACAGCCTGGTCAAAAACACATCTCACTATAATATTTTGTTTTGTCTTGAGTTCTGATTGTGTCATAATTTCTCATTTCATCATTCCAATAAGGTTATGTAATGTGACAACATTGATTTTGTCATTTTGGGAACATAATGTTCTGAACCTAGACCTGACCAACTGAAACTACCCCAGACCGCAACACTGCCCCCACATGCTTGTGCTGTAGACACTAAGCATGATGGGTACTCATTGTCCCCTGATGCACCATCACAATGGAAAAGGGACCATACGACCTTTTTCCAATGAAACACAGTCCAATTATTATGCTCTCTGTCAAACTGATGGCCGTTTGTGACAGTAGAAGCTTCTCACTGCGCCTATTAGAACAAAAAAGCTTGTTTCTTACATATTTACTTCAGTTTTTTTTGGCTGTGTATATCATGGGATGATGGAAAAAACATGTATGTTTTATTTATTAACCCAGAAAGAACCAGCTACTAGTGACCTAGACCATTTACTGATCTAAAATGTTTAATTCCTGTTGATCCACTAACTCTATCACTACATGTAAATAATTCATCTAAAATGCAGGGTTTTTTTAGCTATTCAACAGCATCAGATACGTCCCATTTGGACGTTCAGAGGCTCCGTAGTGAACGTGGAGACACCGTCATCTTCTACAACATTACACATTTTTCAGTTAATAATATATTTTACTGAAAAAGTCACTTTTCTTCACTTTTCTCTATTTCTATTTATAATAACCCTCAACTTTAACTTGAGCTGGTATGAACATCTCCATGATCAGTAAATTCAATATAAGAAAGTGCATGATATTCACTGTAAAAATGCAAAATACAGAGGATAAAATTATAATAAATGGTGATAAATAACTTAAGAAAGGTCAAATCTATAGACACATTCATTACAGCAATGGTCACACAAGTAGCATTGGATCTTTATGGGTTAATGAAAGGAGTCTGAATACAAATGAAAAAATAATATAAGGAAATGTGGTGATGTGGTTGTGTTTAACAACAGTTGAATTTACAAAACACCTTCTGTTTTGTAATGTCTACCGTTAATGTAATGTAACACCAAATGATCTTTTAGTGACCTTTCTGTAGGAATAGGTCAAACTGTACTTTTAAACACTATACATATGACAGTGATACGTGCATGAAAGCTGAGATTCACTTAATGTATGCACCATATACACTGAAAACATACATTCTTGCATTTCTAACCCCCATATATGAGTACCTGTTTTGCAAGAGTCAAATTAACATTTTCTCCGAACCAGGAAGGGCTCACTCCACCTCTCTCCTCCTCTTCCTCCTTTCATAGTCAAGCTCTCTGCAAAACATAGAGTAACAGCAATGTGACAGCACTCCCACTAGTATCACAGTGGTGTCTGCTGCAAGTTAAAATAACCTGGCGAATGACGAGCAGCTACAAACAAATGTCACGTCGTTGCTTTATTTAGAAGCAGTGGTACTTGTGTGGTACTGGCGTGTA
>JAPSES010000236.1:6178984-6274650 GCA_029822895.1 Maxillicosta whitleyi
TTCATCGCAGGGCCACACAGACAGACAGACAACCATTCACACACACATGCACACACTAGGGCCAATTTAGTGTTACCCATCAACCTATTCCCCAGGTGCATGTCTTTGGAAGTGGGAGGAAACCAGAGAGAACCCACGCAGTCACAGGGAGAACATGCAGACTCCACATAGAAAGAACCGATGGTCCTTCTTGCTGTGCACCACCGTTTTTGACATCGTACAACATAGTGCTGCCCATTGGGCAGGAGCATAAGGGTCAGTTTTTGCATGTGTCTCTGGCCAGAATGGAACCGGTGACCCCATGCATCCCAGGCCATCTTACCACTGAGCCAGCCAGCTGCTATGGATAACTAATGGTGTCAAAATTATTTTAATTCAGGTTCCACATACAGACCAATATGATCTGGAGTGGGTCAGACCAGTAGAATATTATTATAATAACCTATAAATGTTGATAACTTCAAATTTTCTCTTTGCTTTATTGTAAAAAAGTAAAATTACATGAAAATATTTACATTAACAAACTATCCTTTTACAAATTAATGTGAATAATCTGAACAAACACAAACAACCTGAAATGTTTTAACAAGGTAGTCCTCAGGTTACGATGTACTCGAGTTACGTTATTTTGACTTTACAACGCCAGAGTCTCATCTATTACTGTACAAACGTACTGTATATTGTATGTACATTAAGTACAGTATCTTATTTTTTACTTTTTTTACTTTGTAAATGATAAACTTATAAAATTGCACTTGTTTTTCTACATTTCAAGTTCATATTATTCAGATTTTTAAGGAAACTTTGTAGATGCAAACATTATCATAATGTAATTACTACTTTATTCATTGTTATTATTTTACTTTCCCGGCAAATTTGAGCTCATGTTAGGGGGAATATGGCCCCTGATCTAAAATGAGTTTGACACCCCTGACATAAACCACACATGAGAATAAAGTGAATGAAAGAGAAAATATGCATGATTTATTTTTTTTTTTACAAAGGTCATTGAAAGAAAAAGTCATTTGAGATCCTTCTGTTGAGGCATAGTAAAATAATGGCTGCACACTCCCCCATCTCAGCTTTCAGGGCTTCAGACTGTAGTGGACCTAATGTTTTATAGTTACTAGACTCCTGCATAGCACCGGTGGGGAGGCAGGAGCACAGAGCAGGAGGCCAAGCTGTGGGGATTCGTGGGGGAGCAGAAAGAAACAATAATGGGGTTTGAGGAGGCACGCTGTAAGGGGGATGTGTGGCTGATAAAGGTGAAACACTGCTGGTTTTTGTGAACGAGAGAATGAATAACTATGGAAGGAGGACCGGATTTCTGGGGCGAAGGTCCAGCAGGGGTTTGGTGTTTTTGTTGGATATCCCACACAGCTGTTGTGAATTTACGGCAAAGCTCACAGCAGGAGAGAAAAGCCATTTCCTGTCTGAATAACCACGACTCGTACACCTCACTGAATAAGTTGGATGCAATTAGGTGTCCGGCCAATGACTGCATGGTTAATTGAAATGAAGACCAATGAGGTGAAAGGATGAAAGCAGTTATTAAAGTGTGAGATTTTTGGACAAGCATCTGTTTGACTGATGTGGGTGTCTCAGCTTTTCCGCTCCTCGTAAAGGTGACTTACTATAAGACTCCTGTATTAACCATCCTCCCTTTAAAGGCATCATGAGACATAAGGGTTTCTGTGGGATTTGTATCACCATGAGGCAGAAACTGAAGATTTGTGACGACGAGAAAGGGTTAAATTCTTTAACTGGATCCAAATGTTGATGCACTGAAGTAATTTTTTTTATCTATATGAAGCAGAAATCAGTAGTCAGACAGTGTTCACAGTAAAAGTCTAATGAAACATAGCATTAATACCATAAATGTTTAACTGAAAACACATTTAAGGCACAGTGGAGGGGGCTCTAAGACAGATTTACCGCAAAATATGTAATCGCGCACAGCAGCATGCATCGAACGCACCTCCAAGCGTTTTGTTTAAGTTACACATACTGTGTCTGTTATGGATGACTGTGAAAGTGGAGCTTATGCAAGAATTCTGAGCCCAGAAATATATCTCTCCTTTTGTTTTTCAGTACCAGTTTAGACCAGTTGTGTGCTGATTTGTATTCTAAATCCTTGCCAGGAAGCTCAGCAGCAGCCCACCGCTGCTTAGAGCTCCACATGGTATTAATGAGCAGAGGGACACACAGTCCTCTCTTCTTAAAGTCCCCCACCCACTGGCAACAGCACCTACACACACACACACTCAAGCACGCACACACGCACAGACACGTGCACACACACACAGGCACGTCCACATACTTGCAAAATGATGCGAGGAGCAAATTCTAATATACATAACCATCCTGAGATGGAGAAATGAGCATGAATATGAACAATAATGTATGTGTTCAGCTATTTCACAGGTCACATATATAATACTAATGAATTAAATACTCCATGGATAGGCCATAAAGAAATATACAGTTGCAGAAAAAATTATTAAGACCATCAAAAGTCATCAAAAACAATGGTTGCGCAATCAATCAAGTACTAACTCCTGTGTGTATCATGCGACTAAAACAGACAGAAAATAAAACATGGAATGTCTAAAAACACTGTTTTTGTCAGTACAATGACATAGATATTGATGTAGGAATTTGTGATTTTGGTTATTATCAAGAAAACATGGAAAATTAATAAATATCATCTCTGACATCAAACTCTTATGAGCTATTTTTGTTGTTATCATTATATTTGTCCAAACAAATGTACCTTCAGTTGTACCAGGCATTAAAATGAACAAGAAATTGAAGAAAATAAGAGTGGCCTAATAACTTTTTTCTGTGACTGTAGATAAAGACAGATAGATTTTTGTGTGTGTGTGTGCCCATGTTTTGGTGCAAAACATTGCCAAAATTGGTCAATCTTACGGTCTGTTCATCCTCAGGGTGTTGGTTTTAATGGGAACCAGCACATAGAGCAGTTTGTCTCTTTCTTACACACAAACACACACAGAAGCACAAAGAAGTGCAGCCTGACACATACAAGCAGTTCCATATGTGCTGAGATCACTGTGCCAGGGCTACACAAGCTGGCCTACGCACTTTGGAAACCTAAGCAGAATAGGTAATACAGCCAGGCAGAGCAGCTGTGCCAAGCAGGCGAGACGAACCAAGACTGGATATGAAAAAAAAAAAAAAACAAAGTGATGGATGAAGAATGGCAGAAAGAGCGAACACTTTGGTTATATCATGTCCGTGGCACAGACTTCTATGTGCACTGAATTTATGATCAGAGGCAGATATCTGGGAGTATTTTATGGCATTTGTGACATCTGTTAAAGACTGAAGCATATAAATTTTAAAGCAAAATGCGTCTTTTTGCGGTCGTATTTGTAGGTTACACACCAGTCCGCCAGACTAGAAACGCTTCCATTTCAAACATATGTGTCTGTAACTGAAGACACTTTTAACTGAAAAACAAAGAGCGCTTAAATTAAAGTCAGAGGTTTCCACTTGACATCAGTGTAACATTATGACACAGTGGGTGAGTTTTAATGTGGCAAAGGGTGCTTGTGTTCTTATTTTCCCTGTTTATGTAAGCTCATTATGAAACCGATTTGTAATGGTCTTATCGGGCTCTGACACGTCACAACATAACAAAACACACACATCTCTGCTGTGATGATCACTGAACCTGCGCCTCCATGCAGTCAGTCTGAGCCTGCAGCAAGGATGAATGTGCACAGCTCTGCAACAGCGTTCTGTCTACTACACTGAAGGAGCAAAGGCTCAAAACAATATCTAATCGAATCACAAATCAAACAAAACTAATCAAATCTAATTAAAATCATGGTTTTATTCTCCTTCTTAAATTGTGCACTGCTGGATTGTGTATTAAAGGGGAAATATATAGTATTTCTTCTTTAATAAAAGTAAAGGTATGGCCTAAATGTACTGTATCATTACAGTGTCATGCCAAAGACACAAGTGTACTGCAGATATGAGTGGATTTATACTAATCCAGGGGTTTTATGTAGAGCCATAAGGCCAAAGTGTCAGAAAGTGAAGAGATGGTATGAGAACCACTAAGAAACAGCTTTTAAAGTCAGGAAAGTGACACAGAACCACTGTTGTTTTTACCACTGGATGCAGAACTAAATGACAAGAATGAAGTTTGATGATAAAATGACAGTTTATTCTACACAGATCAGTTTGATTATGAAGCTTATGAAGTTACATTTATATCTCTAAATTTGTTGATACACGTAATAACCTGTGACAGTTTAGACCTTAATTAGTCTTTTATTATTCAGTAATACTGATAATGTAAACCATAGGGAAAACAAAGGTGATTGGTCTTAATATTGAGATAAGCTAATAACGCTGTAATAAAGAGCTAGGGTATAATTTTGAAAAGCTGTCAAAATAACTATTTGTGGGTTTTTCATTTGAAGGAGACGTGTGCAGATACGTACAGCATCAAACAAGTGGTACCAGGCACAACAAATCCCACCCCTCACATGTATTGTAGCTAGTTTTGGCATGGATCCAGCAGATGTCAGCATATCATTTTCCTCCATATATGTGCCATGTCTGAAGTAAATTGAAATAAAATTTCGTTTTTAAAGACGTGAAATTTTGTCTCCATCATAAGTAAATGGGAGAAAAAACAGATTTAAAAAATTCATAAATTTTTTTTTTTTAGCTTTGATCTACTTTTCCCAAAATGTAATCACATCTATTCTGTGTCACTGGCAAACTATAAACTCAGTTTGGTAGGAATTCAACCCACAGACATTTAAAATTTCACCCATTATAAGTAAATGGGGGGGGTAAAAATCATTAAAATTCATAATTTTTTTTTCCTACTGTTCCCAAAATATAATGATGTCTATTCTTGGTCACTGGTAAGCTATAAACCCAATTTGGTATGAATTCAACCAAGTGTTAACAAACAAACAAACAAAACCAAAAGCCTCCCCTTCAGGGTAACAATGTTCTACACACCTTACCCAGTGAACGTGGTGGACACGTAGCAGGAATTAATTGGTTTTGGGAGCCAGAGGTGCGTTCTGAAACACGACTTCGCCCTACTGTTGATAGTTTATAATATTAATATGACATATGACTCCTTCAAGGTTATTATGTTAACCTTCAGTCAGGATTAGGTATAAAAATCAATAGTTTTTTTTTTTTTTTTTTTTACAAATAAAGTTAGTTTAACAGAATGACTTAAAAGCTGTGACTGAAACCATATTACCCAGAAAATATTACTACATCAGGCTTTTGGAATCAGAGATGCATCTATTGCTTTAGAAGTGTAAGTAACTAAAAACGTGTTTAGTTCTGTCTGTCGGTGAACATGTGGTGTTTACTGGCAGTATTATGGGATTGGATATTTAAGACAAGAGGTTATCTAGGCTGACAGATTCATACAGAGTCAGGGGAGGAGTGCAAATAGGTGTGTGTGTGTGTGTTTCTCTTTTTGGCATGAGCATCTGTGTGTTAAAAGATGAAAGTAAAGAGGCTGTTAGTTGTAACCCCTAAGGAGAGGTAACTCATTTCATGGCTGTTAGTGCAACAGCGTTAATTGGATGCTACTGCAGAGCATGGTTATATAACATGTGTGTACCTGGATGATCACGCACTCATACGGATGATCACTTGTTGAGCATGTGTTCACGTTTTGCATGATGGAGAAACATTGGCTATTGTGGACACAAGTGAAACTAGTAGCAGATGTGGGGGAAGTTAGCTAAGGGCAAAAACACTCCTAAAATAACAAATGTATTTATCTACAGAGTGTAACTCCCACTGATATATATTTACAAGGTACATAATAGAAGGGGTACTGGCAGTAGGACCCATTTAGGACACGTCCCTGGTCCAAGACCTACTCCCCAGTTCCATGTAACCTCTGGTATCATCCAATCGGATTCCCAATCCCAGCATGAGGCAATAACAACAATGACTCCATGACATGGAAAGAAGGCGATTTACTAACCAGAACCAGCACAATAACGTTTATCATCAGGCGATTTATATTCAATTCATGTTCTGCCACTTTCCCTGCCTGTTCCTCAACTGCAGTTTGTTATTTCAGCGTTACTTCATGTGATTCAATTATATGCAGTCCAGTAAAAATCATGACAACTACAGAATAAAGCCAACAACAACAAAGGGCTGTGTTTTATGGATTCTGGCCTCATTTTTGACCTTTGCCCCCTTAAGAAATTGTCTTGCAGTGTGTTCGCAGAGTTCAGGTCAAGCAGAATTTGCACTCTGTTGTCTATTCAGCCCAAAGAAAGCCACTGTAAAAACAGCAGAGGTGCTATTAAGCCTCCAGTGCCAATGGGAAGATGACTGCCCTCACCACTAATGAGGTCAAGTGTCAGGCATCCAGTACAGTACAGTTAGACCCCTTTTCTTTCCATTTCCATGTTTTGTGTTCCACTCTTTTCAGTTGAGCAATCTCTGTTGTCTAACATCTTCTGCATCAAATCAACTATGTGCATCTAGAACACATTATGGATGAATGTAGTTCATTAATTTGTATTTTCCATCTATCTGAAATGCACTCTTTGTACTTGATCAGAGTCACCCAGGTTCTTTTTTTATTCCCTTTTTTTGCGTTTTCATTTCTTTACTTGCCTGAAGCTCCCATTGTGGTTTAAAAGGATCGCAGAAAGCAAAGAAAAACCCACTGGAATTCACTATATTTAAACAACACACTCTCACATACAATGCGCTACACCACAAACACATAGAAACACTCAGTGCACACACGCACACACACGCACATGCAGGCACACACTTGCCCCGCAGCTACTTCTCACATGACGATTCATCTACGTACACGAGTTCAGCCGTCACAATCTGTGACGAGTGTGTGTGAGAAGCATGTTTTTATCTGAATATAATATATGGACAGAGACAGGGGGACAACAAGCATAGTTCCTTGGTTTATCTGTGAAACTATTAATGTGAATCACAGTTATATGGCACTGATAAAGACTCTGTAAACAGGATGACAGATGGTTGATGTTTTCTAATCTTTCATTTGGAAGTTTTTTAAGCTAGAAGTGTTCAGATTTCTAAAACAAAAAAAACAGAAAACAAAAAACAAAATAGGAAATCTACCCTCTTGTGGCTGATGGGGGAACTACTAAACCTCAATTAGAAATATATAGATGTGATGTGTGGATAAATACATGAATATATTGATATGATATGTAGATACATATATGAATATATAGAGATGGTATGTAGATAAATATATGAATATATAGATGTGATGTGTGGATAAATGCATGAATATAAATGAATATAAATACATGAATATATGGATGTAATATGTGGATAAATACATAAATATATAGATGTTATGTGTGGATAAATACATGAATATAAATGTATATAAATACATGAATATATGGATGTAGTATGTGGATAAATTCATGAATAGATGGAAGTGATGTGTGGATAAATACATGAATATATAAATGTGAAGTGTGGATAAATACATAAATATATTGATGTGTTGTGTGGATGAATACATAAATATGAATGTATATAAATACATGAATATATAGATGTGATATGTGGATAAATACATAAATATATAGATGTAATATGTGGATAAATTCATGAATAGATGGAAGTGATGTGTGGATAAATACATGAATATATAGATGTGATATGTGGATAAATACATAAATAGATAATTATAAATGTATATAAATATATGAATATATAGATGTGATATGTGGATAAATACATAAATAGATGGATATACCGGGCATGTTTCCAGGCATGGGGGTCAATGCCTTGCTGATGCAGCAGGTTATGACTCATGTCCAGAACTCGCAGATGGATACAACCCCTCAGTGCTTGTTCTGTCACCTCCTCAATCAGGTTTTCATTAATCTCCAGCTCCTGTACACAAAGAAAGTCACTTCGATCCATAGTCCTGTGGTTCCATTTTAACCCATAAACACCCAAATAGCCACTGGTGACCAAAATCATCTAGTGATGTAAAGTTTAATAACTCCTGATCCTCTAATCCTATCAATACATGTAAATAATTGGTGTAAAATACAGTTAATCACCTTTTCATGGTCATCAGAGGTTCCACAGTGAACACCATCATCTTCTACAACCAAGGTGTCAAACATGCGGCCCGGGGGCCAAATCTGGCCCACCAAAGGGTCCAATTCGGCCCGTGGGATGAATTTGTGAAATACAAAAATTACACTGAAGATGTGAATAATCAATGGTGTCAAAATCATTTTAATTCAGGTTCCACATACAGACCAATATGATCTGGAGTGTGTCAGACCAGTAGAATATTATTCTAATAACCTATAAATGCTGACAACTTCTCTTTGGTTTACTGTAAAAAAAATTTTAAAAAAAATTTTTTTAAAAAAAAAGCAAAATTAAATGAAAATGTTTACATTAACAAACTATCCTTTTACAAAAAATGAGAATAACCTGAACAAATATGAACAACTTGAAATGTCCTAACAGGATGTACTGTAATTCTAACAAGATTTTGCCTGTTACTAAATGTTTTATGTATTTGTAATAGCTGTAATCCACATGTGTAAATGATAAACTGATAAAGTGAGACAGAAAACTGATAAATTTGCACTTGTTTATCTTAATACATTTCAGGTTCATATTTTTCTGATTTTTAAGGAAACTTTAGATGTAAACATTATCATAATATCATTTTATTTTTACACTGTTATTATTTTACTGACCTGGCCCACTTGAGCTCATGTTAGGGGGAATAAGGCCCCTGAGCTAAAATGACTTTGACACCCCTGCTCTACAATACTGATTCAGCAGTAAAACCCACAGAGTTTGATAAATGGCAGTGGATGGACACACTGGGTTTATGCTCAGTTAATTATATATTTTACTGCAAACATCACTTTTTCTTCAGTTTTCTCTCTTTTTGATATAACAACCCTCAACTCTAAACTGAGCTTTTACAGTCGGCTACATAATCAGTAAATTAAAAATATAAGAATGCCTGAAATGAAACTGAGTATGATATTAGAATGAATTAGAATAATTTAATTTGGGAACTGACACAGAAGTAGCACTGGGTCTTTATGGGCTAAGGAGAAGCATCTGTTTTTGAAGCGACATTACCTGTAGGGAAGGTGGGAGGCCCACTGGGAGGGATCGGAAGCGGTTATTGTCCAGCTGGAGCTCCAGAAGCTTTTGTAGCGGTCTGAAGGCTTGAGGTGACACACTGCCCTCATGGAGACCATTCTCCTCCAGCTCCAGATTTAAAAGACTAACCAGGCCTAGAAAAAGGATGTTTCCACATTTATTGACAATTACACACAGACGTAAAAGGTACCGAGCACAGACGAGGGTCCTACCTCTGAAACAGTAAGGTGTGACTGCACCGAGCTTGTTGTTGTTGATTTTTAACTCCTCCAAAGAGGAGGGCAAGGCCGGGACCCTGGTGAGCAGGTTGTTGTCTAGGTTCAGTTTCTTCAGAAAGGTCAAGTTCTGCATAAGACGCAGCAAAAGAAGGGTTAAAGAGCCCGGAGAGATAAAACAGACAAAATAGATACTTGTCTCAGACTCCATAATTTCCATCCCAGAGTTCACAAAAGTACACCAAATGAGAGAATGTCAACTCTGTGCATCTCTTCCATGTCATCTATCATGATGTATTTTTAGTAAAGCCACTCTGTGTGGCTCCTCATTGGAAGTTGTTGTGGTGGATGTGTGTCAAGTAAGTGGACTGAGGCCTTTGCTGTATTCCTCTAGCCAGTCCATCAGTTCTCTGTCATTACTGCAATGTGAGCACAAAATAAAAAAAATAAATTCTCTAAAAATATTTTGTCTTTTATTCTCCACACCATTGGCTGTAGCTGGTTTCCAATAGGTCTGTCCAGCCAATACTGTGAGAGTGTGCCAATGGGAGCGTGTGACGATTGGTCGGAGTGTGTTAGGCTGCCTCACTGTGGCCTGTGGTCATTTAGAGGTTATAGACCAGACGTTATTCTTAGAAAGGATTAGTTAATGCACTTTTCAGTACTCTTATATTACTGTAATGACACAGGATAAAGCCTGCTTTTTATTTTAATTAGATGTAAAGTTTGTTATAAAACTAGCTTGTAATTCACTAACTCACTCATTGCATTTGAGCGGCAGCCTTAAGGCTAACATCAGTCTAGCTCTACAACACTAACCTCTACCATCTGTGCAAGATAAAAGGTGTTTTTAGTTTTTAAGTACAATAGAAGGGATAACGCACAACAGCTCCCCTAGATCAGCATTCAATGGGCTCAAACTACGGATGCAATTTGCAAGTTTAAAACCTAAAATTGCCCACAAAAAGCAATTGTTGCACACATTGAATGCAGAGGGAGAAGCTGAATAGGAATTGCATGTCCAGAGGAGTGTTATATGAGGTAAGAGGCTGGACAAGGCCAAACACATGCACACAGAACAGTTACTCACAGACAGGGGGTTTTGGCTGAATGATTCATCATCCAAATTGTTTTTGCTCAGATCCAGTGTGTCCAGGTTGAGCAGGCCCGAGAAATCTTGTGAAGCAATACTTTTGATCTTGTTATCTGATAAATGATAAATCAGATGGTAATGCATAATATATGTACACTGTCCGTAACGTTGGGATAAAATGTTTTTAAAACTTCTTATGAAATGATTGTTTCTGCGATTTATTCTTGGTAGATAAAGTGTAACTGGGACTCAGTGTGTAATCATTGTACCTAGTCAAAGGTGATTACTGATACTTTACTGCACAGGTGTCAAACATGCGGCCCGGGGGCCAAATCCAGCCCCCCAAAGGGCCTGGTCCGGCCCCTGGGAGGAATTTGTGAAATGCAAAAATTTATTAACAATAATTTTAGTTCAGGTTCCAAATTGAGACCAATTCAGTGTCACAATAACCTATAAATAGTCACAAATCCAAATGTTTTTCTTTGTAAATGTAAGCATTTTCATGTATTTACACTAAAACAAAGTATAATTTTGCAAAAAAAAAAAAAATCTGAATTATCTGAAATGTCTTAAAAGAAGTATGTGCAATTTTAATAATATTCCACCTGTTACTAAATATTTTGTGTATCTGTCGATCCAATGTGATCTGTAAGTTCTAATGTATGTGTGGAAATGATAAAACTAAAGCATAATAGTGATTATAGTGTTGATATTATTCACATTGTTTGAAAGGAAAAATTGTAGATTTAAACATTTTCTTAACGTCATTTTACTTTTTTCACTGTAAAATATAAAGAGAAGTTTAGAGTTGACATTATTTATATATTATTCTGTAATTATTTTACTGTTTCAGCCCTCTGCACATCAAATATAGTTGAATGTGGCCCCTGAACTAAAATGAGTTTGACACCCCTGCTTTACTGTGTGTAAATAGAAAGAAAATGAGGAATGTATCTGAAAACAAAATTTACCAACTTTTTTGGCAATGGTGTAGTAAGTAAGTGAAAGTGCAAGAAATGATCAGATTCAATAAGTATGACATGTAAATTATATTTCATTTAACATCCCATAATGGTACATTTTACATGTAAAGATAATTAACCTATAGGTCCTATTATATTTTTGCTTTGACATGTAAACCTTATAAATAACGGGCAAACAATTAGTTGCAAAAAAAAGGTTAATATTTGACTATATCAAACTAAATGCAAAATAAAACTATATATAAAACACACTATTATTACTGTTACTGGACTTTATTGTGTTATGAACATAGCATCAAGCACATTGAGCATAATGGTTTATTAAAAAGGCATTTGATATGTAATCAGAGTGCCTGCTGTGTCACTGTGTAGTATCCAGTCATAAACTGTACAAATATACACACACTCACCTGCCATGTCCAGCGTGGTGACCTCCGGGTCATGGATGATTGGCAGGCGAGTCATGCCGAGGCCCTTGCAGTTGATTTCTCTGTTTGCAATCTGACACTCACCAGAAGGAGAAGTAAAGCTGGAGTGTGTTTCTGTTTGATTGCTTGGAGACTCAGTTGCTTCTTCTTCTTCTTCTTCTTCTTCCTCTTCCTCTTCTTCTTCTTCTTCCTCCTCCTCCTCCTCCTCTTCTTCTTCTTCTTCTTCCTAGTAATAAATCAGAAGTACTTCAGTCTATTACAGCTACATTCATTGGGTGATTAAATTACCTAATGCAAATCACAACCTCCTCTTCTTCCTCCTCCTCCTCCTCTTCATCATCATCATCATCATCATCATCGTCGTCGTCATCATCGTCGTCATCATCATCCTCATCCTCTTCTTCTTCCTCCTTTTCTTGGGTCTTTCCCTGATCCATCAGCTTCCACTTCTCTGCATGAAGTTCCTTTAGAGCCTGCATGAGTGCAGTGGTTTCTCCTTTTCCACGTGTCCTCCACCCTGTTAGAGGTCGCCCCAGCCCAGCCTGCAGCAAACAGTGATGAACCACTTAATGTAACTGCTGTTTTTCATCAAAATGAAATATCAGTACATACACCACCTTTACTGTAGGTCAAGACAAAGTGTGAAAAAGGAAAGATGTTAGCAGCAGTAACACTGTAAATCTAAGTGTGTGTGTGTTCGTACTATTCTATATGCAGTTGCCTCCACTGTGGCTGCATGTTTCCTCTGGCCCCAGGCACCTCTTCTGTTCCTACCAGTCTCTAGCTTTCTTAGATCAACACTTTGTTGTTCCCTTCCTTCCTCTGGTTCCATTTGAAAATGTTCATCCTTACTTGCATCTTAAACAAAAAGAAGAGCAGAGAAACAAAATAAAACACAAGTACTTGGTTACTTAGTAAGTGGCAGGAAAAGAAGCAGTAATTCTCTTGATATATAATAAAGACATTTACCAATTAAGAAAGATCTTTTAAGAAAACAACAACTTACCAGAAAGGAGCCTCGCATTTGCAACGTGTGAATCCATCAAGTTCATTTTTGTATCCACTTCAGTCGGAGGAACAGCCACTGCTTCTATTTCATGTGACTCAGAGGAGCTTAACCAGGAGTGTCCTGTTAAAATGGTGCCACTCAGATAAATGAACGTGATCCACATCATCGACATCTGCAATACTGGCTTCGGGTTACTGTAGTTAGATAGACCAAACTGTTTGAATCTTCAAGGCTGAAGTGAGGATGAAGCAAATCCACAGAAAAAAATAGGGAGAAAGTCAATTGGGGTCAAAGAAAAGGCTCAAATTTGGGCTGAAAACCCTGTAAAGTCAGTGCTCACTGTTGTACTAAACCTTATTGTACCTGACCCCTACTCTAAGTGATTCCTGAAATAAAGAGAGGACAAGAAGAAGGGAAGGAATATCCAGGAGGCGGAGAGGTAAAAAAATAAACTCTCACATTGTTAATAAAGGCCTTCGTTCTTCACACCATGAAATCCTCAGACCCGCCCTGCTCCTTGTCTCCTCTGTCTTTCATAACTGTCTGCGAACACAAGGTAGAAACAGAACAGGACCCAGTGGCTGAAGAGATGGGACACAAACAGCACAGACAGATATGAACACGTTTCAGGTATCACTGATGACTTTAAATCATCCACTCTGAGTCCACGATGATAAAATGTGACTAAATGCATGAATTGATGGTATTTAATAGATATTTCTCCTGACAGAATTAGGTTGTGATGTGGGAGACAAGTGCCAGTTTTGGAACTTTTCCAATAAGAAACAGGGTTGGTAGACAGTTCAGGTTGGAGTCAGCCTTGTTTGGCCAAATTCCACTGGCATCTATGTACGAAAATAAATACAACCACTGAAAATCGAACCATGTGTCTGTACATATATTCTGTCTGTGCACACATACTCTGCACTGCTTCTACATGTGTGTACATCCCCCTCGTCCCGATGCCAAGTGAAGCAGGTGCCACAGACTGAGTGCTGAGACCAACTTGGATTTTCACTGTGGGGTGAAACCTGCTGACAGCCCCTTCTTATTTGCTCAATAACCACACACACACACACTAGATGTGTCAGAATGAGAGTACATCTGGTCATGTGCCAGACAACATCTATGACTGACAAGACGTGTTTATAGGCAGTTCTGTGTAACCTACCTATGTATGTACTCTATGGACATTTAAAGGATTTCTGTTTTCTGTGTCTCAAAATCAGCTGATTAGACAGAGACAGTAGAATCCAGACAGAGTCCAAATGGCAAAGTGGACAACCTAACACTAAACACTGAAACATTCTGGTCTAATGTGCTCCTCCAAGTTAAATAGTGAAGCACACAGACTATTCATTTGAGCACTGACAGGAATATGTAGTCATGTACTAACCACACTCGGCCTCTTTGTTAACCTCAATATAACAACACCCTCCGCAACTTTCCACTGCAGTGACCAGCGCTCAGGGCACCTCACCTATTTCTCAGTATCAACACATTCTCCCCAACTCCATAAGCAATGATGGTATAAGAAAACCCTATAGTACTCATACAAAGGCTACAAGTGATCATATTTGACAGTGATCATCAGGTTTAGACTTAACGCTTTAAGACCAGACGTGTCATCGCTGATACACATGTGCATATGTAGTTTGGATGGGTGTACCTGTTTCACTGTGTAATTGGAAAAATACCAATTTCCAGTTCGTGAAAACTGAGACATTGAGCTTCACAGGCTTTACAGTAATTTCACTCACAAGAAGCTGGAGAAGCTGCCGTTTAACCAGAATGCAGTAAATTGTTAATGATTGTTAGACTTTAAAAGCTCTGGAAAATAAAAACGTTCTGGGAAAATGGGCAAACGAACTCAGTATATTTTCTAACCTTTTAGTTAATCAGAAGAAAAACAGTCCAGACAGACGGTTTCAGGCTCAGTGTTTAAAGTAGGGGTCTCAAACTCATTTTCTTTCAGGGGCCATATTCAACTCAATTAGTGGGTGAGATCGGTAAAATAATAGCATAATAACCTATAAATAATAACTCCAGATTTTTTGTCTTTTACTGCAAACCCCTCCAATAAATTAGGAAATTGCTAACTTTTATAAACTATCCAAAGAATGTGAATAACCTGAAATAATTGAAGTTTATTAAGTGCAATATTGCCTCAGCTCATTTATACATGTGCATTAAGGATCAGATTTTAAGACACGAAACACTTCGTAACAGGCAGAAAATTGTGCTTAATTTTCTTTAGACATGTCAGGTTGTTCATCTGTTCACATTCTTTTGGTTAAAGGATAGTTTGTAAATATTTTCATGTCTTTTTTGTACCAAAACAAAGACAACTATTTAAGTTGCCGTTTATAGGCATATTGTAAATGTATTTCAACAAACTGAGAAGTCATTTTTTTACAGGTTAACACACCATTATTTTGCTTTAGATCATATTGATCTGCATGTGGAGCTTGACCTAAAATGAGTTCAACAGGCTTGACTGCAATTTTTTTGCAAATTCATCCCACTAGTTAGATTGGAACCTTTGATAGGTTGCATTTGACCCCGGGGCCACATGAATATAGCAAGAAGACACCTGTATTTGATTAATCGTTTTTATTCACACCAATTGACAGGACAACAAAGGTGGGCTGGAATGTAAGTAACGTTGTGTGACAATGTTCATTGTGATTCACTCAAGAAACACGCAAAACAGTTGATGCAGTAAAGGCCGACTGAACACAGTAACATGAGTGATCTAGTACATTAGATTCATGAGAAACAGTAACAGTTTTCAAGCAAAGAGGCCAGAATCCTAGCTATGGGAGAAAACATTTGTGTTGCAGAAACATGGGTGGCATGTGAAAAATTGTTGCAACACTTTACTGTCTGGCTGCTAGTAAGACATTAATCAGAGCCAAAATTGCAGTGTTTAGTTTAAACTACTTTCAGGACAAAATATATCAGGAAGGTCAAGCAGGTAGAACCCACTGCAAAGGGTGCTAGAAGGTGCATAAAGGGCTTTTTTTTTGTTTTTAAAAACACCATAGGCTTTGCATGTAGCAATTTCTCTCCCCATTTCTGCCTGGCAATAAGATAACACGATCAGTCAGAGTTAACACTCAAATCAGTTGAAAGATGGCGCTACAAGTCTGAGGCTGTCAGTCGACAAGTAAGGCGGCTGAACTGAACCAAAGAGCAAGCAGGACATCAATGTAGCTTTTTAGTTTGCGAATGTCTGGCGCACAGCATTAGCAATGTGCTTGGCACTGATGCCGAAGAGGTCCAGCAGCTCCTGGGGCTTTCCGCTGCGTGGGACGCCGCTCACTGCCAGTCGGGTAACGACGATGCCAGGTTCCCCGCCAACTGCTGACAGCACTGCCTCGCCCAGACCACCTGGAGGAAAGAAAGATCTTATGAGTGGCAAAAAAAAACTAACTCTTGCACTGCATCAATACAGTATGTAACACTAACGGTGAGTGAAGGAGCCAACAGATGTTTTAATGCTCACTGGTGTGCTTTTTTTTTTTTTTTTTTTTTAAAGAGTGACATTTATACACTTTATACATTATAGGACAAGTGAAGAAAAAAGACAAAAAAAACCCTACCCTCCTTATAGTGATCCTCCACAGTGATGATATGTCCCCCAGTGGCTCTGGCACAAGTCAAGATAGTGGAGGCGTCCAGGGGCTTGATGGTGAATGGGTCAATTACACGGATGTTTTTACCTACAGGACATCATTTTTAAGTCACTATTTTACAAATGTCTCTACAGTTAGAGAAGCTTGGAGAACTGGTGATTCACTTGACACCTCAATAGGTCTGAGATTGAAAGATAGTTGAGAAATATAACTGATGAATTTATACATCTGTCCACTAGAGGGCAATGTGGACTTACCTTCACTGGCTAAGATATCAGCAGCTGCAA
Source organism: Maxillicosta whitleyi (assembly GCA_029822895.1). Lineage (NCBI taxonomy): Eukaryota > Metazoa > Chordata > Actinopteri > Perciformes > Neosebastidae > Maxillicosta > Maxillicosta whitleyi. Next base: position 6,195,827 of record JAPSES010000236.1, read on the forward strand.
GAGCTTCATGCAGGGTAACGCCGGCTCCGATCACAGTTACCTGATCACTGTCAGATTGGCGAACCACCTGGACATACATACATTTCCATCCTTAATAACCTGTTTACATCCATGTCACTGAGTAAATAAGTTTAACAGTGCATAAAAAAAAATCATAGTATTGATTACCTTGGCTACACCCACTTCAAACTTCTCATCAGGGGAGTAGATGACGGCGGTGTCTGGTCTGCTAGTACGGATGAAACAGATACCCTAAAAGGAAACAGTGGCGTTAGTGCACAAATGATACACAAAGAGTACAATACAGACTTCCTGTTGGAGTTTAGACAACCTCTGTGTTAGCTGCTAGCTCAACAGCTCTCTCTGTTGACACGGCTTCACTGGGGTAGAACACGGTACATGTTGGGATAGCGCGGAACATGGCCAAGTCCTCTAGAGCCATCTGAGAAGGGCCATCCTCACCTAAAAGTACAGTGATATTAGCTGTGGCGATCAGTACTAACATTAGAAGGTTTTATATCCGAAACTGACATCTTACCTATTGACACACCGCAGTGGGACCCTACCAGGTTGACATTTGTCTGAGAAATGGCTCCCATACGGATCTGGTCATAGGCTCTGGAGAAGAAGGCAGCGAATGTGCTGGCAAATGCAACTGTCCGGTTACGGGTGGCACAGCCGATGGCAACTCCTACCTGTAAGAGCAACAATCAAAGGCATCAGTTAAATGGTTTAGTCTCATGAGACGGTAGATTCCATTAAGTAAGTCTAAGCGCAGACGCTCACATAAACTGACCTCAGCTCACAGAAGTAGTCTGAAGATGGGATTATCGCGGTGAATGAATAGCAACAGATTAGACCAATTTGGAGCAGATTACATTTGCACAGAGTAAGTCAATTTTATCTTTTGTAACTGCTACATAAACTTAGACCGAGCTGGTGCAGCTATCTTCAAGAACAGATTACATTCATCTCAAAAAGTTTAATAAAACTATGAACCCATGATTTCAAAGACAAAATACAAGGGATTTGCACCCATCAAAATGGTAAGCACAGACTTCTTCAGGAGTCTGTTCATTTCTACTTTAGTGTGCCTTTATCATTGTATCTCATCACTGTTCATTTCTGTCCACTTATCTGAGCCGGTTGAGACCGATAGCCACCTGCCCACAATCTGGCTCTGTCAGCAGTTTTCCATCTGTAAACCAAGTAATTTTGTCCTGCTGCCTTGGGCTCACTCCTAAAAGGTTTGTTGGATTTCCCCTGTATCCTTTTAATACCTTGATCAGAATGGTGCCTTGGAATACTCATATTACGGAAGGTGCTACAAGTACAAGTTAAATTAAACTGAAGCTTAGGGCTAGAAACAGGACTTTCACAGTAAAAGCTTTGTTCTTTAGTTTCTTAATTTGAGCGTCGTCTTCACAAGGTGTTGCAAACTTGAAATCTGTCACTTTCAATTAATTACTGAAAACACTGTCCTAAAGCCTGACTTTGGTGTTTTTAACTATTATTGTATTAAAGTTAAAAGGACAACACACCACTTTGATGAGAGGGAACAGTTGCACATCTATCAGCACATGACAGAAGAGCTGAGTGTTTCAGTAAACTAGACTGCACAGTTTGCATTTGTGAGTAATGGTTCTGTGTTGATTTCACTGCTGTTTTGTTACATTAGGATAAATGCATTTTATAAACATTTTATGATGAAAAACAAGAGCCGATACAAAATTATTTTTCGTATTCCATAAATTACACTGTCAAATTTGATCTGGCTAATTTTTAAAGACAAAAATGTACATAGTTATAAACGAATAAAAAAAAAGGACCCAAGGAGATCCTTGAAGTATATTCTAGTTTTCCCAACAGCTAAATCTTCATGTACCATGTTCTGTTCAGCGATGAAGCACTCAATGTAGCGGTCAGGGAAGGCCTTCTTGAAGGTCTCAGAAAATGTGGAGTTTTTGGTGTCTCCATCGAGGGCCACCACTCTCTGGCTTGCCTCACCCAGCTTGGCTAGAGCCAGACCGTATGCCTTCCTTGTGGCCATCTAACAGGACAGATAAAAACACCACAGTGGAGACATGATGAAAATACAATTTGTAGGTTAAGTTATCTCAGTTACTGATATCAGCACAAAGCAGGACTGCCTCCCACTAATCCAACACACACTGGGGTGAACTATAACCTACTGACCATTTATTGATTATTGAGGGGCTTTGGAAATTACTACACAAACTTCAAATAGTACCTTGTCTCCCTTTTTGTAAGCAGGGGGTGATGGCATGGCAATGTAGCTAAGGTCTGCAGGGGCGGTATCCATAGCAGGCAGCTCAGGGGACAGGACCTTGTTGGGGACCTGGATCTGAGCCTGCAGGTCATTCAGCAGGTCACCCAGACGGTCTTTAGGGATGGGTTTTCCATGCCAGTTGTCCATATCCTCAATATCTAAAAAAAAAAAAAAAAAAAAAAAAAACTCAACAAATCATTAACAATTCTTAAAAAAAAAAAAAAAAAAATTAAGTTCTGCAAATAAAATGGACACAATATTAAAAACCACTTACTTTTCAGTCCTTTGCCCTTGAACGTCTTGGCGACTATGCAGGTGGGTTTACCCTTTACCTGCTGAGCCAGCCAGAAAGATTTGCACAGTTCCTCCACATCATGACCATCCACAACATATGTGTTCCACCTATGCAAACATGGGTCCATTAGTAGTACACCAAGTTTCACAACTACTATCAACTAAAGAACGCATGAACTTTGAACCAAGCCCATTATACTGAAGAGAGGGGAACTGCCAAAAGTAAATGAAGATAAGACATTCAGCAAACAAGTATTGAAGCATACAAAAGTGAGCAAATTTGGGAGTAACCCAAGTGTGTGAGACAATGATCAAAGTTTCCTGAAAAATGAGGGGTCATTTAATTTTGATAGTGTAGTTAGAAAAAAACATCAGTAGTTTTAAGTCAGAGTTTGGTACCGACCCAAAGGCTTCACAGCGCTTGCGGTAGATTTCCATGTCATGCTGCAGGGGCGCAGCCTCGCTCTGGCCGAGCCGGTTGATGTCCATGATGGCCACAAGGTTGTCCAGCTTGTAGTAGGAGGCGAAGGCCATGGCCTCCCACACTGAGCCCTCTGAACACTCTCCATCACCCATCATGCAGTATACACGGTAGCTAGGACAATACAGACAGCAGAGTTAAAAATGAAAGAAAAAAACCTAACCTACAATAAACTTCAAAGTGGTCACGAAATGAATGAAATCATACAATCCATATAACAAAAAACTCAAAGAATTGTGGGAACAAAAGCTCTTTATGTTTATAAATTCACAAATAGCCTTAGAAATCAATGTTGATGCTAAAAAAAAAAAAATAATAAAAATCCCAAAAAAGTTTTCTTAAAAGTAGCAACAGGACACAAGCCATAATCATTCAGTATATTTTTTTTGCCAACATACATAAGTTATTACAACCTTAACCTCTGTCTTGGACTCTGCATTTGGGTTCCCAGTTCTGTGCTCGAATGTGACAATCTATTGTTGTCAGAACACTGGTTAAATTTCATTCTAATTGCATTCTGTAGCCAGGGAGTACAACACAATTACAACTGCACTACTACTAATTAAACCAGTAAGCAGATTAGAGCCGACAGGAAAGTCACAACAGGCCCACAGAGAAACCAGGGTTTAATCAGTTTAAAAGGTTAAGGTTTATTATCAGATGCATTAATGAACAGTATGCACATCACTTCTGTATCCATACTCACCTAGATTTGTCAAAGTGTTTCCCTGTGTAGGCCATTCCACAGGCAGCTCCGAGACCCTGTCCCAGAGATCCTGTTGCCACATCAACAAATGCCAGTTTCTGAGGAACAGGAGGACAAACAACTCGTTAAAGGCATAACTTCATTATTTTGTGTTACTCACACAAGTATAGATTACAAAATAGGGCGTGATATTCTGACATACTGGTGTGGGGTGCCCCTCCAGGTCACAGTCAATCTTGCGGAGGTTGACGAGGTCACTCTCCTTCACGTAACCCGCCTCAGCCCAGGCAGCGTACAGCAAAGGTGCAGCATGACCCTAAAAAGAGACAGATTTAGGAACACTGGCAAATACAGTCTCATGCCAAGTAGCAGCAGAATGTTTGTGAATGTCATTCAAATTAAGAGCATCAACCTTCGACAGCACAAAGCGGTCGTTACACTGGTTGCGAGGGTCTTCTGCTTTATAGCGCATGGTATGGAAGAACAGTACAGACATGAGCTCTGCAGCACTGCAACATGATGTGGGGTGACTGAGGAGAGAGGAAAACAGGCCATTGGTAACAGTAAAAGTACTATCAAGATGTTGTCCACACACCGTGCACATGCTGCAAAACTCTGGAAACTTCTGAGCACATTAATGCAATTCCTTATAAGTGTTTTATTTTAGTTTGACAACATAAACATCAAGTCAAAAGAGTTTCTTTAGAATAAAATGACAAGGTGCAATACTTTTGAAGACCTACTTTCATCTTATTTCTAATCTCAAAAAGATATTCATGTCAATTGGTTGTTAGTCTGTAACTTGCCATGTTATCACAATCCAGAACACCTGAAAATCCTTCCAAGTAAATGATCAAACTTATGAAACTGTTAGTTGCTGCATAGTGGTCTGTTTTGTAATCAACATGTTTAGAAAGTCAACATTACTTAATGTCAGCTTCCCTATGTGTGTTAATTTACAAAGGGCACCATTTTGACCATGCTGTGAACACACAAGGTTATCCTTCTGAAACATTCAGTTAACACACATCTGCAAAATAAAAGTTGTGCTGTTTACCCCTCATCCTTTTGTTGAGTGAGGACCTCCTGAAAAATAAACTGAGATGAACTCTTACGATAAAACCCATAGTAAAAAAAACAAAAACAATCAGAGTCAGCAGTAATCTCCTATAAAGTGTTGAGTGAAGGGTGTGGTGATGTCAAAACTCAGAAGAAAGATGGCCTTTGTTATAGCAGACAGTTTACTAAACCTTCCAGAGACATTTCATACTACTGACATACATGATGAAATTCACCCCATTTCCTCATCAAGTAGCATAAGGAAGTGACAAAAACAGGTTTCCAACAAACCTGTTCTGGGGATAAAGGTTACACTTCCATCATGGAAGTCATGTTTCTGATCGCCTAATGCACAGAATTTGCAGAAACTGAACATAAAAAAAATGTTGACAGAGTGAACAAACTATTTAAATATTCGTCATGTTTAGGTTCATGCAACTCATACTTTGTGGAAATATTTTTTTTAAAAATCTTAATCGATAATTTTACATTTTGAAGACAGGATCTAGTAATAAAGTGTATTTTGAGTTCTGACCCTAAAAGCTCTCCAGAGAACATAGACAATGGGCCACAGTTTGCCATATTCACAGAAGCTAAATTACACCCACAGCCTCCAGGAAACAATTCCACTCCTATGACATTTCCTTGAACAAAGCAGGAAAACTGTTTTGACACCTTGGGTTTGTACAGCACCAAGGATGAGGCAATACCACAACCAGGTGCATTCTGTCATGACATTTAGAGTTTGCACACCATTGTTACACTTATCAGTCACTAGATGGGCCGTGTACATCTTTAAGCTGAGGTGCGATGCTAGAAGTTCTGTAGAGGGGAAAAAAACATTTATGTAGATAAAGATGCAGCTGCAACTTTAATTCGAAGCGTTCCACAAACCACGAGGTGCATCCCTCCTACTTTCACATGGTCATGTGATATTTAATTAGCTAGCTAGTAAGTCACAGTTTTAGCACTAACAGATCATTGACTCGAGTCCAATTAGAAGTACAAGTACTTCATGCTAATCATACAGAATGACTAAGGCTGTAAATGATACCATAGGTACAGTCGCTGCCGTAAAAGTTATTAATTATCGTAAAGTGATGACTGTTAGCATCCATTAGCTTCGGCGTACGGCAACTTCCATATTCAGTCAGAGTTAAGCCAAGTCGGAACACTATTGGCTCAAGTTTGCACAAATGTGTGCTAGCAGTCTGCTGTGGCTACCTTCCACGCCGCGTGAACATAACCTGCTGCACGTGCGACCAGGCCCCGTGGGATAAACGTGTTTCGGTTACATAAACATTAACACCTGTAGACGTTGTCGCTGCACTTCCTGGTCGCCACGGCGGCTTTAGCGATTATGAGTTTATACAAGTAACTTATTATAACTTACCCAGAGTTGGAGGCGCATGTTGCCTTGATGGAGTGAATCCGGAGCTTGTTAGCGACATCTTTCAACCCCTGCAGAGTTTTTTCGTCGGGTTTGTGGTAGCTAGTCATGGTTTACGTATTATTTGGTGATAAACGCGTTAGCGAAAAAGTTAATTTCGGTTGTTGCAATTGCACAAGTGCTGGCCGGTGTCAGGGTTCAGTGCTGCGCCGTTGCTAGCTGCCCGGTACAAGTGCAAAGGAGGAGGAGGAAGGACCGGAGAGAGGAGTGGGATTTATCACGTCTCCTACCGACCACGCCCCTTTAATCCTGTCATTGGAGGAGTCGTGATGGCGCAAATTCAGCTGAGGATACTTTAATGAATCTATTTGAGATATTACACATTCTGACCAGACAAATTCCATAGTATCATGTATAATAATAATAATTATTATTATTTAATTATACAAGTAAACCTTTATATTCATACAGTTTTGAAAAGTTTATTTTTTATGTGTGTAAAAAGCAACAACATCTGTCAATCTGTACAAATAACTCTTAAAATGGGATGATTGCACCCCCTTTTGATAATTGTGCTGTCTTTGTATTTTATTTTGTACGTTGATTATTGACTGTTGCCTGTAATGTTGTATTTATTTAATAAAGCTTCTTACAAAATAAAAATAAAAATGAAAAAAAAAAATATATATATATATAACTTAGAATAGTCTAAACAATCACAGAAGCAGAGTGAATGGAAATATTGGGGCACTGAAATGCAGCACAAACACTAAGTAGGTAAAGAGGACTATTACTGTTGTACTCATGATGTATAAAGTTGATTGAGTATAAACATACCTCGAACACTATAAACTAATCATTTTCAGTCATTAAGAGGTTAGATGACTTCCTGAATGTGTGAAATCGTCTCAGGTAATTATATCAGACTTATTGAACAACTGTATCATGTAGTAAAGGTGCACTCTTCACTTAAATGCACAATGTACTGTACTTGCCTGAGCATGTGATTAAAAAAATAAGTAAAAGATCTAGTGTTGCTGCCCCTTTAAAACTACAGCTGGATGAGTGCCAACAGGGAAGTGGTGGCTGATTCTGCTCTCTCATCCTTACTCAGTGAAACTCAAGATAAGTCAAGGTTCAGGTAGTCCCTCTCACCCAATCCTTCATATGTAACATTGATGAGTTAATTGTCAGTTCTGGTATAAATGAAAGTATTATGGATTCCATCAAAGTTTACATGTTCTAGAGTTTATTGTTGAAAAACAGATCATTTGTATTAGATGGTGTAAGAACTGAACACAACATATATTTCTTTTAATGTAGTCATTTATTCATACAAGTCGTACATCAAAAACAGGTATCTCACATTACAGTCTGAGTCAACTACCTGGCAAAACCTGTCTATCTGTCTGTTAAAGACTGTTTTCAAGGAAGGAAGGACATTTCCTCAGTTGACAGTCCTTTACAGATATCTATGACTCAGGTATTTCCTCTTCTTTAAGTTCCTGAAAGACACATATTACATGCCATTAGAACAACAGGTGTTAATATGTGGGAAGAAGAGATTTCGTCATAGGTTTGTCAACGATGATAAGGAAATAAAAACTCTTTCATAATGACGGAGTCTATGATGAAAATCAATTGACGTTTTCAACAATGAATAAAAACAACAGGGATGAGGGGTGATATGGGCAGAGGTCCAATCCAAAGTCATGTAGTGTCACAGGGAAATTACTTAATGCAAAAAAGACATAACTTTTTCTTTCTGTTTCAGGAGGAGAAATTTTTACATTTTATGACAAGGAAAACAAACCTTTTGTAAAGTGTATGGAGGTAAGCGCACATATCAAATGACTGAAGAACAGCGAAAAACAAGTTCACAGACAGGACAGACAATGTGTGTATCCACATGGGAGCAGTTATCAGTAGTCTGAGTCTGAAGTGAACCTTTATTCAGAGCAGTTCAAAGAAAAGCAAGGAATAGTGTTCATTTAACAACAACTAAATGAGATTAAAATTAAAAGAGTTCAGATAACTAAAATATAATCTAAACTAAATGTAATTTAGCTAAAAGACTTACTTTAAATCCTACAGCATGGGCAACAGTTTAGAAAAATAGGAATAGAAATGGATGAAAACACAACTGATACTTGTCTGATTGTAAATACACTGTTGCCCATAAAGTTGGAATATAATGTTTTTACTTATTCTCATGACAATGTGATTTATTGTTGATAAAGTGTATGTAAATGACTCAGTGGCTAAATGTGTATGTCTGAGCATCAGAGCCCAACTCAGGACGGAGGAAATTTATTACCGAGTCAATCATAAGAATGTACACAACGGACATTTTCATACATATATGACCAGTGCACTTATTTTACCCTTGATTTTATTTTTGCTCACCCAAAAAATAATCCCAAAAGGATTATTTTTTTTATGCTGTATTTCAATCAATCAATCAAATTTGATTTACATAGCGCCAAATCATAACAAAAGTTATGTCACGACACCACTTTACATAAAGAATTGATCAAAACAAGACTCTCAAGCTAATTTACAGAACCTAATAGAATCCTGCTGTTGCAAACATGTGGTGAAAGTGGCAAATAAAAGCTTTTTAACAAGCAGACCCAGACTCCTGGAGGATGGTTGTCTGCCTTGACCAGTTAGGGTTAAATAGAGAGAGGAAAGGAAGAGGAAAAAGAGACTACACCACTACATGTACAAAACTAAAAAATAACAACAACAAAAAAATCTCTGACTAAAAAAGGAAAAAATCAAAAAACAAATTTTCACACATCAAAGTTCACACTAGGTGTGTCACTACCATTTCACTCTGCTTCACCTTTATTTTCTCCCGAGCTTCAATCCTCTCTTCAGAGGTGATGGTGTCTTTATCAAGTTGCTCCAGATGTGGCAGGAGCATTAATACACTAACATGGTAGTCTGATGATTCCACTAGTGGATTCTCAGAAAGCACCAAAGTCCGCAGAGTTTTTGCCACAAGCGCAAGGCTTTGCACAGCATTCTCATCTATGATCGCATTGCCTCTGAGGAAGAAAACTAATATGATGAATAAAACCCACACATGCAGCATATTGAACAGATCTGTGCTTGTGACACAGCTGAGTACCTGACATTGAGGTACTGGAGACACTTCATATTTGGGCTGAGGCCATCCAGAGTTTCTAGTTGGTTGTCCCTAAGGTGCAGGACTGTAAGGCACTCTAACCTTTCCAAACCCTCCAGACGTTTAATTACATTTTGGGCCTGAAAAGAGAGAGAGAACCATCCAAGCCATAATCAAGATGTTAATCCAGGTTGTAATGGAGTAACACCAATGTCACAGTTTTAATCCAAATCACAGAGATCTACTTATATTACCAAATACAAACGCTGCAGGTTTGGGAGGTTAATGTCTTCAGTGGTGTCTAGTTGGTTTCCTCTCAGCTCCAGACTAACTAGGTTGGTAAAACAACTACTCTGAAGACCATTCAGTTTCTGAATACTGTTACCTGGAACAAAAGAATCAAAACATTACTTGAAGCCTTTAACCCATAAAAACCTAACAGCCACCGCCAAACTCATCTACTGATCTAAACTGTTTAGTACACGTTGATGCACCAAATTATTCATCTGTGTAAATAAATGGTGTAAAATGCAGTTTGTCATGTTTTCATGGTCATCAGATATGACCCATTTGGATGTTCAGAGACTCTCACCATCATCTTCTAAAACATTGGTTCACCAGTAAAAGTCAGAGTTGGATCAATGACAGTGGATGGACACACTTGTTTTTACTTTCAGTTATTGATATATTTTGCTGAAAATGTCACGTCTTCAGTTTTCTCTGTTTTTATATAGTAACCCTCAAATTTAATATAAGCATTAATGAATAGCTACACAATCAGTAAATTAAATAGAATACCAGATTTTCACTGAAACCAATGGAAAATATAGTAGACAATATTGTAAAAAATGATGATAAAGCACTTAATAAAGGTTGAATAGAGGGAAAATTTCATTTAAGAACCGCCATAAAAATAGCAATGGCTCTTAATGGATTAAATATACATTAAGGAGCTGACAGATATTAGAATGAAATGCTGCTGTTAAAGTTATCAGAAGAAATAAACCAACCTGTAACATTGAGGCTCTCTAGGGCAGACCCAACCAGACCATCCAGGTCAATCAGCAAGTTCCCCGCCATACTCAACCACTGCAGGAAGGTCAGCTGAGCAAAAGGCTGCCCTTTAAAACATTTCACCACATTACTGTCCACCTACAGAAGAGTTACATCGAGCAATTATGGTTACACTGAAAAACTAGGAAAACACCAGGTAGCCTATTTCTCTTTTATAGTAATCAGAAACTAAGAAAATTGCCTTCAGCCAAAGCAGTTGGGTCAGAGATGTCAGTGGATCAAGATCAGTCAGGCGGTTGTTGGACAAATCCAGGAAGCGTAGGTGAACATAGTTGCTGATTTCAGAAATGTCAGTAAGTCCTCTGTGGAGTACATTGGTAAGAAAGGGGTGTATTATAATACTACTACTACTACTACTACTAATAATAATAATAATAATAAGAGGCAAGTTAAAGCAGACTAGTTAAGTTAAAGTTTGTTAACTAGTCTACTTGCTTACTTGTCTTTTAGGTCCAGTTTTACAAAAGCATGTGCTAATCCATTTCCTGTTTTGCAAAGTAATGACAGACCTTGAATTAAGGTTTCTTGGGTCAAATGACACACTTGTATCTGCAAAACATAAAGACATTGTTCAGAGAAATGTTCACTTTGGTTTAGGTAGGAATAATGATTCAAGTTTTCAATAAAGGTTTCTGCTGATGTGTTCAAATGTATGGAGACAGAAACTTCTATCAAGTCATATGTGGATGCTTCAATGGTGCATGGAGGGTTTTAACTACCTGGTTTCTAGTTAAAACAGGGGTAGGGAGGGCGAATACCTGCACCCCATTGTGTTTTGGATAGGAAGTGGGGTGGAACCTGGAAAATATTCTGATCTAATAAACTTTAATGTAAAACCCAGTATGCACTCTGGAAATGATCCAACTTCAAGAGGACTACACAGGTGTTAAACTGAGTCGTATGAGTTTTTACTTCAATACCTTGTCTTCCTCTCCACCTTCTTCTTGTGTTTCATCTTGTACATCCAACATAACTACATCTTCGTCCACTTCAGACATCCTCAGATGTTGGTACTCTCAGTAATCCAAGCTAGCAGTTTGGTCACCTGTTAGTCCAGCTAACTGCAGGGTTAGCCGATAAAAAAAAGCAAGTCCTCACAACGTACGGAGGTCAGTTTGTCAGGTAAAATACACAATGAATTTATAAATACTTAGCTTGCAGTTGCCAGTAGTTTTTGCTACGTTACGCATAAAACTCCTGGATGCTAGCGCTAATGAAACCCCGGATACGCGTTTGTTGTTGTTACTATGGAAACTCAAGAGCGCGTGTGTAGGCTGAGGGCTGGTGTTCACGGACACGAACGAAAAAACAACCCACAGTATTTCTACACACCAAAACATTGCATTACTGAGCTCATAGCAACAATTGCACTTTTCCCCTTTCCTCTTTAAACCACAGTTTTGTAAAAACAACACTTTGGCAAATTCAGGTTAAAATGTCAAAACAGGCCAATACCTGCTGTTTACTGGTTTGCCTTAATAAGACAGTCATTCTTGATGAAAATGTGTTATTCTGATACATGATCTTGATGAAACAGTCACATTAATGAACGCATACTGAAGCAAAAAAAAAACAAAAAAACAAAAAAGATAAACTTTCCCAATATTAACCACATATAACCTCGATTCCTGCAATCAAACATGATTTTCTATCCAGCTCATTAGGCCAGTCTCATAATGCATACTATGGTTAAAAAAGTGATAAGTCTAATTTTTACAGTGCTAAGTCTAATTTTTACAGTTTGTCATTCACTGAATGACAAGGCATAGAGCATTAAATAAAAAATCCTATGGTGCATAGACAAGTTTAGAAAAATGCCTTTTGATGACAAAGATCTACAGCGATCTTTCAGTTTCCAACCATGTAAAGCTTGTTTACCACACATGTCCTGAAAAAAGAGAGAACTCAGAACTGCATCATTCAGGAAGAAAGCAAAAAAAAAAAAAAGGTGCATTTGGTGCAATATCCCCACATCCATTGCTACAAAATCTGAGTTCATTTGAGTGTATTACCACTGTTGAGGTAAATTTAATATGAAAACAACAAAGAATTTATCTAAAGAATTCTATGCGATGTTAATGGTGAAGTCTCCTGTACTGGACTTTCTCCTCATCTTGTGATCAGGAAAGGTTGAAGGCTCATTCCACTTGCATATTCCGCAACATAAGCCCTTTTTTCACTCCTCCTTGTAACATTCTGGCACCAAGACTAGTTCCTAAGATCCCATCCCTAAAGAAAAAAAGATAATGCCACAAAAGGCAAGAATATCAGCATTCATATTTCTCATGAGAACAGGAAGTCTTACATGAAATTGTAGAACAGGAACAATGTACACAAGTGTTTTAAATATTGCTTCAGGAGAAGCAGCTGTAAATTTGCATTAAAATTACAAGACATCAGGGCATCAGCCTGCCAGTGGCTATTCTTACATAGGACTCAGCTTTCTCTTCTTGGCATCAGGTGGTTGAGGGCCATCTCAAAAACAAAAAAAAAAAAAAAAAAAAAAAAAAAGAATACACCAATCTCAATATCCAGCAAATTATCATCAGATCTTTACTCTATGTACTATCCAGCACTAGCCTCAACAGACAGAGCCTTAGGCTTGACCAACCTCTCTTCCTACAGTGTCTCGCTGAGATCGTCTCTGTTCCAGGTTTTGCTGAGGAAAAGCAAATGAAAAGATAAATATTCAGACATAATTAATGAAAGAATGTCATTAGGATACAACTGTGAAGAGTGGCAATCCGAGTAAACAGATATTTGTACCTATAATTTATGCAGCACTTGCAATTGTGAGAAATTTTAAAAAAAACCTAAAAAAACACCTTATGTAGTTCAGAAAGCTGCTGGTGCCTGATGAGTGCCTCTTTGCTTGGAAATTGCCTCCTACACAGCAAACACGCCAATTTAACCCAGTCTGTCATTCTCCCTTCCCTCTCATCTTTCTCGCCTCCTTCATCCTCGCTGTCAGTTTCTCCACTGTAGGCTGGGACCAGGCCCTGCTGCTGGGGAGGGGAATGCTGCAGAAAAATGAAGGCTGGGTTAAAAGGTAACCTGGTAGAAAAACTATAAGTCAATAGGCAGAAATAGATGCACCAACAGAACATAAGTGAGACCATGTCCTCACCTCTGTGGCTTGTCTGATTTGATCCAGAAAAATCTGAGGTCGTTCAGACAGCGCCCCCTGCAGGACACACAACACATAAAACCTGTGCTCACATTTTTCCAAAGCAACAATGGGAGTAGTTTGATGAAGCTAATCCAAAGCATCCCCTGAAGGTATTAAGTGTTGATAGTTCTGCTTTTGTGTATGTATAGACAAGTACCTTTTTCTCCAGAACAGCATATCCTGCATCGGCACTGGCAGACTCTCTGCGGTCGTCTTGGCGACTGTGGCCTGGAGCCCTGGTGTGACCAGGGAGCATCGCTGGGGCGCCAACAGCAGGGGAGGAGGAGACAGAGCGCATGTTCTCCTTTTGTCGGTTTAGACTCTTAGCCCATCGCTCCATATCTTTGGCAATCTATTGTCATAAACCCAACAAGATGCACATTAGCTACAGTGGAGTGTAATTCGTAATTTAATTGTAATCTTCCAGTGCAACAAATGTTTTACAGGTAGATACCCTTTTACAGGTACAAATTGCGACTAGCACAGCAAAGCAAACAAAAAAAATTTTTGAATGGATTTTTTCTTCTAAATTGACCATTGTAGATAATGCTAAGCATTTATGTTAGTATATAAAACCATTCAGTAAATAGATTACCTGCTGAGCGGTTTTATTTTTCGGTTTGTCCTTTTTGTCTTTACTGCCAGGGCTACCAAACGGTAAGTCTGAGGGAGTTGCGTTATCATTCACTGGAGTGCCGTCAGTGTTTGACTGACCAGCAGCAGCAGGAATGTAAGTGTGCTTCTCTCCATCCCAGTACATATACTGCTGACTGTGAGGGTTGTAGTAGTACTACGAGAGAGAAAAAAATATTGAAGGAAAGGTCTTTGTTGACTTACACAATATTATGAAAGACTAGATATAAACTTTTACCTGTGAGTTAGGATCATAGTAAAGTCCTGTGAGTGGGTCATAATAGTAGCCCGAGCTGTCATCATACTGGTATGTGGACACATCTGGGACAGCTACAGTCAAACACAAATTGCCCCCAGGATCAGAGATCACACTTTAAACAGTTAGGACATAACATATTATCTAAACTGCTTATTTCACATGGGATTTCAGGGCTGTAAACATTCAGATATCAACAGAGTTATGCATAATGTTATGTATAATCTCTTTTATGTGGAATACAAATACATTGTTGACCAGTCTACTGAACAGTGGACTCTAAAATCCTTACGGTATTGTTTGAGTTCATGTTCAGTGCCTGGGGTGGCAGGTTGGCTTGGAGTAGCTGGTTGAGGTTTTCCTACTATCTCAACCTGTTAAAAGACAGAAAAAAAAATATTTAAAAAAGAACAAGAATGCAAATGCATGAATAAATGCAAAAAAATGAAAAGCAAAATGTAAAGTCCAAATGTGTACCTGAGTAACTGATGCAGTGGTTGCTGTGGTGATGAGAGCAGCCTGAGGATGTACGAGAGGCTGCTGAACAACCGCTCCTCCCGATGTCACTGTTTCAGATGCAATGACTGCTGCAAACAGACAAATTGTAATCCTCTAAATCAGGGGTGTCAAAGTCATTTTAGTTCAGGGGCTACATTCAACTAAATTTGATCTGAAGTGGGCCAGACCAGTGAAATGATAACAAAATATATAAATAATGTCAACTCCAAACTTTTCTCTATGTTTTAGAGTGAACAAAAAAAAAAGGAAAATTAAACAATGGAAATGTTTACATCTACAAAACATCCTTTCAGACAATATGAATAACACAACCAAACTTAAATATAAGTGTAATTTTAACAATATTATGCTTCAATTTATCATTTCCACATGTTCAATATAACAGACACAGTGGATTTACACAACATTTAGTAACAGGAAGAATATTGTTAAAATTGCACTTACTTTTCTAAAGACATTTCAAGTTCTTCATATTTTTTTTTAGATTATTTACTTTTTTGTGAAATTATACCTTGTTTTAGTGTCAAATACGTGAATATATTTACATTTACAAATAGAAGTTGGAGTGAGTATTTACAGGCTATTATGATAGTATTGTGGCGTATAATCTTAAAAAACAATACAAACGCCGCGGCACTGAAGACGCGTTAGCATACGTTTATGAGGTTTATTGTCCGTTTCACGAGCATAGAAAAAACAAGCACTTACTTCCAACATTGAATATTAAATGCTGTGCAAGGATATCCTCAAAGACAGTGACGATTGCGATGATAATGACAGTCAACAGAAAGTTTCTCCCCAGTTTCTCTCCGCCAACATGATCCAAACCACACCAAAAGAAAACCCAAAAACCCTCACATAGTACTTATGGCTCCTACAGATAGTATTTTACTGATCTGACCCACTTGAGATTGAATTGGTCTAAATGTGGAACCTGAACTAAAATGATTATTCATATCTTAGCATCTATTTTTACATTTCACAAACTCATCCCAAGGGCTGAACTGGAGCCTTTGGAAGGCCAGATTTGGCCCACCAAAGGGCCCCAGGCTGCCTGTTTGACACCTGTGCTCGAAATAACTCCACAAATTTGGCATAATGAGTATAGACCTGTGGCTCCCCCTGTGGTGTAGGCCCCCATTAGGGCTGCTCCTGTGGTGGGCAAGGCAGTGATCCTGGTCTCAGTCTGGCCCTTGAAACTGGTTCCATCTGATCCCGAGTACCCATGCCCATCCTGATTGTATGTTACTGCTGCCCCCTGCTGAAACACTGCTCCGTCTACACCTTGACCAACAGATCCATTCTGAGCAGTCTGGGAATAATAATAAGCGGTGTTAAATAAGACCAAATAAAGCCAAAGAATAGTCATTAAAACACAAATAACAAATCTGTTGCACATTTATGCTGTCTATGATTCGCTGAGTGGTTACCTGTGTGACAGCCCACTGTGCAGCAGCTATAGCTGTGCTTGCAACTGTAGCAGCACTCACTCTGCTGCCATCGGTCAGAAACACATCACTAGAAGCAAAAAAATAGGAACACAGGTTTTACTAATTTTAGACTTTCTGTTGGTGACCTACATTTTTTTTTATTCCTCATGCAAAAATAATTCAGCTCTTTTCAAGGTTTCAAATGCGTTCTTCAAAACTGTTTTTATTCACCGACATACACATTCATCAGTATTAGTTGACAAGAACCAACAAGAGCACTAATGTGAAGTCCTTGGCAAGATTTGTGTGTGTGTGTGTGTGTGTGTGTGTGTTTACCGTTTGGAGCCTTTGGCAAACTCCACCACAATAGCCTTCCCATCAATACAGAGGGTTGGCTGCAGAGCTTGCAAAATCTGGAGCAACTGAGATGCCTCCTAATGATGCATTAAAGAGAGTGTATATTTGTATGTGAGTTTTATTAATGTGTCTATGCATAAATATTATTTAGGAACAAAGCCATCAGGACATTATGACTAAAAGATTAATCCATAAATACTGGACATACTGTATACAGTGAATGAAATTAAATATGACAACAATGCTCAAACACATTCATCTAGCATTTGTGTATTTGTTTGTCTACTCACCACAATGGTTGACAGCTGTAGGAAGGCAAAACCTCTGTTGAGATGGGTGTGTTTATCCTTAATTAAACGGATGTTTGAAGGGGACAGAGTGGCAAATGGAGCCAAAGCAGATAAGATAGCTTCAACTGAAGTATGTGGTCCAAGATTTCGAAGTATCAAAGCTGGTGCAGAAGAGGGTAAGAGTGTCAAAAACTTTCTTAAAGAGCATTTAGAAAATTTCATAGCCATAGTCAAGTGGATGATTTACAATTTCATATACACTGTATTTAAAAAATTTGTACAAGTTAATGAATTAAAAACAGACAGGTTATTATTCAATACTGCAGGGTAAGGTATTTTACACACACACACACACACACACACACACACACTCTAAATTTAAAATATGACCAACATTGATAGGGGGGCTGGAGGTTGTCTTCAAACAAACTTACTGTCATTTGCAACATCTGGCTGCTGTGTAGCTTGCCCTTGGCCTTGGTTAACAGCAGGACCAGAAGTGTGGTATGGTACTGGCAACGGCAATAACCCTTGGGCCCCCTCCTTCTGAAGGCCAACAGGTAAGTCCCTCTGCAACTGGGGTAACTTTAGCTCAGCCTCTGTAGGAAGACAACATAACATTTGTCATAAGGTATGGCAAGTGTTTGTACTGGATAGTGTGAAATGGTAGAGATATTCATGTTAACCAAGGTCAATTTTACCTGATTTAGGTACGCTACATTTAAAGCACTTCTCTCTCCGTTTGAAGTTTTGCACACCGCACTGTTGAAATATTGTTGTTGAAAAAGACTTTAAATAAGACTCATATCAGAGGTGGATATACACAAACAATATACAGATATTAAAGCAGATTTCCATTCATCAGTGCCATACAATGTGTGCACAACCTTGTTGCAGAGCCAGTCCTCATTGGCACGTGGTTTTGGGTCACTGTAGTGCATTGACACTCTCTGTCCCAGAATCAGTAGCACTCCCTGAAAGAAAAAAAAAAAAGAGAGGGAGGGTGGGGGAACAAAGAATGATTATCAGCGATAATTAGGCCACACATGCCAGAGAAAGGCCTCATCTCACAAGAGATGAGAGAGAATGAAAAGGACAAGAGGGAGAGAGGGACAGAGAGGCAGAAGAGAGTAGATCTGAGGCTGAAAGAATGAGGACACCAGAGAATTCGAATTGCAACCTTCAGCTTTAGAGAAATTGGGACGGACTGAGATGGTGTATGTGTAGTGCATGAGTGTTTATTTAAGAACAGAATATGTTTTACTCAGGTGTGTCATCCCCCCCCCTTAAGGGGAATTCATATCACCATTTTTTCCATCTCCCATTTCACTGTCATCACCTTCCTCCCCAAATAGGCAATAACACTCCTTGAATTGTATTACTGGTAGATGATACAGAAATGAAAGATTCAAAACTTCCAAAAATTCTACCACTACAACAGACCATGTAAGAAATTACTCCAGAGGTGGTTATGTAATCTGACTTGACAGTGAAAACATGTCACTAAAGAAAGAGAAGTCCTATACTACAAAAGCCTCTTTTTTTAATAAAACTGTGAAAATAATGTGACTGGGAGGGTCCAGTTAGATAAACTTTGCAGTTGTGCCACACATCCATAAAACGTATCATGAGTTTGCCTGTATTTAATAAGTAGAAAGACAAAGTGCCCTTAAGTTTAAACATCTACCTACCTCAGGTAGATTAATGGGACTGTACAGATCTGTCCTGACACTAATCCATGTATCTCTGTAATTTATATATATGTATGTATGAGTGTCTGTGTAGGGGAGAGTGACCTGGTTGGTCTCCATCCAGCGGGTGGCCTCCTGTATGAGATTAAACTCGACGAAGGCGAATCCTCGGCTCTGACCTGGACACCGCCCAGCGCCATGGTAACCGAACAACAACAACAACATAACAACAACGCAGTGAGGGGTTAGTGCTTCTTGTACACAGGAGAGTGAGACCCTGTATCAGCACTAATGAAATAAGCATTGCTTTCTCCATCCCTTAGAAATAAACACTCTTAACAGCAAGTTGGAGCGCCACTGTCAAATTCTCTGCAAGGGTGGGAGGACGCAATGTCAAGTATCTCAACACGATCAAGGAAGGAGGGAGAGAGACAGAGGAAGAATCCTTCCCACTCATCGGCTGAGCTCTTTTGGCTTTGAATGATGAAGCACCCAGGCACCAACAGATGTGCACACACAGCCAAATAAAAACACATGCACTCACACACAAGCAAAAATACGTAAGCTCTGTTATCGTAATGGTCAGAGGGCAGTCAGAACTATGTAGCACTGTGGTGGAATGTCTCCTTTTTATGCACTCAATGTCCTAACCATCTTTTCACTCTCTGACAGCAAATAACACAACATATTTATATTACTCCTTTAAAGATAAGGTATCATATAACATGTAGTTAAATCTGAAATTATCATAATTTCTACATTTAAGATTCAGAAAAGCAATTAAAACAGTGATGTGACATTAAAGAAGTTACAGCAGTTTGAGGGGACAGTAAGTGCGACTGAATCTCACAGGCACACTGTACAGACAACCAATGAGTTATCAAGAGAGGAGGTCTTTATGGGAAACCTTTAGAAAAAGGCAAGTATGGATGACACTATAGACTTACACACAACCATAACTTCAATGACAAACATATTGAACCACATTCTGTATCCACTGCTTACTTCTGAGACAACACTGTTAGTGTGTAAGCATTATTCACCAATCAAACACACCTCACTTGTACATGAATCAGGCGGAATCATGAAAGGGAAGACAGTCGAGGCAAAGAAGGAAAATGGAAGCTGTGAAGTGAAGAAGTGTAATTTATAGCTGTCATGCATGCATAGATGTCTTAGAGGCTCTTCGTTGATGTGCGTATGAGTGCTTTGTAGTCTTGTGTACAATAGTGATGTTATAGACAGTGTTAGACTAAAGGAAAAAAAAGTCTCAACAGAGGTCTTTATGCAAATAAATGAATATAAGCCTGTCTCTGTATTAGCTATGAAATTAAGAGAACAGAAAAAAAAAGGTACACACAGAACAATTACCAGAAGATGAGAAAAAGTTAGTTATAAGCACAAACACATGAAATGAAAAGTAAAGAATGAGTTTAACATAAGATAAGAAAGAAGAGAACAGAACAAAAAGGGGGTGGGGGATAAGGCAAATTCTCACCTGAAGACTTGTTCCTCATGAGGCGAACTTCTCTTGGCTGTATCCCCTGTTCTTGGAGTTGTGCTCGGATCTGTAAACACATGGGTAATTAAGCATGAACATACTGACATCTGACTGCTCTAATGTACCCTACTCCAAGTTGCCCCTGAGATAAATACTTACCTCATTAGCAGTAGCATTGGGTGGTAGCATGCGAAGCATTATGATGTTGCTAGGCCTCTGGTTGTGGTCAAGATCTGCCCTATAGTCCTGGTCCCTCTGTTCCATCTCGTCTACAGTCAGGTCTGACCCAGTACCCCCACAGCTATGTTCTTCTGCACCCCCTGGAAAACCCTGCAGACACCAATCATCAATCTAGAGTCAATGTCAAAAGCACAAAAAGTATTTTGAAAAGAAGCATCTATTAAAAATTGACACAGAGGCAGGATATACATTGTCAATGGTATGACACTTTGAGGATACAATAGCCATATCAGAAAATACCACAATATTATGCATTATTATTATTATTATTATTATCATCATCATCATCAGTTACAATAATCCCCAAAGTAAAGAAAACAACTACTTCTTTTATTTATTTATTTTTTAAATATATTTTAAATATTAGTAAATTGTTGCCCATAAAGTTGGACTGAAACATATTTTTACTTCTTCGCATGAAATTTTGACGATGTGATTTATTCTTGACTGAAACTGGGACTCGGTATGTAGCTAATCATTATACAAACAAAATGTTTAGTAATAATTAACAATATATATAGGATATGTATGTATGCATGTCTCCCTTTTGAAAATAAATAAACCAAACAAAACAAAAAATGAAAGCCATATCCAATTTGAAAGAAAGAGAGAGAGACATTGTCATCTCTTGACTTTTTGGAGAGATTTTGAGCAGAGGACCATATCTCCGGTAAAGCTCTAAATGTTCCCCCAAAGTATAAAGTACTAATTTTAGCAGCAGTAGATTAACATGTAATGGCTTACCCTTCTCTGCCCTGCTCCACGAGAAAACCGCTCATCCTCTCTTTGCTTTGTTGCACAATATTCCATCTGTTCAGATGGACCACCACCACGACCCCAACTGCTGTTTTCATGGAACCCTCTTCCACCTTTCCCCCGACCCTTTTCCTGAAGGCCAGTCCGTGTCTGCTCAAACACCCTTCTTGATACATCCTCATCTCTTTGTGTGGGAAGAGCTAGATCAGGCTGTGACTGAGAGCAAGAGGGCCAAGAGAGCCCCTTCCCCTCCTGCCCAATTTCACCTTGGCCATCTCGCCTCTCATGAAACCCTGGTCGTTCTTGGAACCCACCAAGTGAGAAGTCACAAGCTCCCAGTGATTGTTCTTCACACCCATAGAGTCTGTCCCCCTCTGCACTGACATCATATCCTGCTCCTGACTCTTCATCCTCTTGGCTGTAGCCTCTATAGTCCATGTCTCGAAAGTTGTGATCATTATGAGTACTGCCATAGCGACCAATGCGGTCACCTCGCCCACCCCTAGTGGACCGGAATAGACAATATAAGAGACTTGCTTGAGACTCGTATTATTATGAAGTAATGCAATAAGATAAGACATGACTCACCTCCTCTCAAAGTCCATGTTGCTCCACCAACACTCCTCCTAATGTCTGTTTTGGTTCTGCTTGGTTACAGCATCAACCACCCTGTAAATACATCATTGATGTTCTTTTTAGGCAAAGTAAACAATGCAGAGCGCCTGTACACATGGAGCACATCCTAAAACACACTTAACTAATATGTTCTGCCAAAGAGCACTCCCGCGATACATGGCAGTGTTGTGTGCAAGGTGTGCATACAGATGCAGGTAGCCTTACCTCCGCGGGTTTGCTGTAATTTATTAATACTGCATATGCATACAGTTCTCCAACTTTAAAATGACGGACTCTATGTCACAGCGTCACAAAATATAGTATGAGTAAAAAAAAAAAAAGGTACGACTCTGTTTGATTTGTAAGCATGAATTAAGTGTGCAGAGTGCGCACATAACCTTACTGTCCAAATAGGAGTATCCAACAATGACGTGTGGCGGTCATCTCTGTTAGCGCGCAAGCTAACTAGCATCAGCCTAGTTAGCTAGTGCTAGGTAGAGACTGTCTCCAAACGCTTGTCAGTCGTTAGAAACACGACAACTGCGGTTACACACGACACTGAAGCAACACTTACCAGCGCCACATGTAACCGGCAAAATCTCTTTACTGTCACACTGAAACCTTTCAAAAAGGATGGTTTATTTTTCAGGGAAGCAAGTGTAAAATGGCCACAGCAAGACAACATTTGAGAGTGGGAGGGGCGGACACTTGATTCTGATGTTTGATTGGTGGATAAAAAACGACTACATCAATGACGACGGTGATTGGATGAGACAAGAAGGCCACCCTTAATCATAAATGCATACTGGACATAAACTGATAACAGCTAATAATCAGCTGTATCAAGAACTTAAGTTTTTTTATGGAACAAATGCAAATTATTGCACATTTCATATTATTATATGGATATATATCATATATTATTAATGGATAAATGAAAACTCAAACATATATTTAACAGCAGAAAACCCTAATACCAGCTTTATTTGATGAAAAAAAAAAAAAAAAAAATCCAGAAAACCCATAGTCACAGTACAAAAACAAAAGGAAAAAAACCTCCATCAGCCCACCCCCCACAACCTTGCTAGCTTTATACCCCAAGCTTAACCTTTAATTAACAATATTCAATACTAAGGTTACAATTTATCATTAACTGACATAAACTGATCATAACAGCAGGATTATGTAAAATGATTAAAATATACTAAGAAATTAGAGACATCAACGACAAAAAGTAATAGTACAATTGTAACAATATCATTAAAGGGAGGGGCTGGGGAGAGTCGAGTAAAAGGCATACTTGAAATACACATCATTAACATGTCCTTACAAGGCCTGTAAGGCATGTAGTACACAATGGACATTATACTTATAAGATACGCCTATTATCTATTTAAAAGAATATTCAACTTATCACCTACACCACTCATGATTTGAACAACTGATGAACACAATCAATTGAATCGCTTGTATACACAAAAAAGGTCCTAAAAACTTAGAATATGTTTAACCTGATTGTGCCTCTAGCTATAAAGCAATGTCTTCCAGTAAAGTGAAGGTTTCTATGTCACTCTGAGTAGCTGTTAATTCCATTACCCGTCTGTGCCATGTGAAAATCTGGCCTTCAGGGGTAACTTTGGCATGGAAACAGGGAGTGGTCAGTGACGCAGAAGGCCTTTCCATGCATACAGTACATAGACACATACAGTATGTTAATACACAGAGAAATATACACACATTCACTGCATGCAGACCTGTACTGGAGAAAACAAACATTCATACAGTTGCGCATACACACTCAAATACACTTACACGCTCTCTGTTTAAAGAATAGGTAAGGAATTCTACTTAGTATGGGAAAATATTCTCATACAATCTACTTTAGGCATACCCCTGCATAGCGCCTGAGTCATAACATGGGCCTGAAGGAGCCAAGCCAATGACAAGGAGAAAGCAATCATAAACATTATGCATGGACACTACAACTGACAAAATACCCCATCTAAATTATGAATCCCTACCCTTTAACTTACTCTTCCTGACCACTGCTCTCAAGGCACTACATGTAGGCGATAATGTGTAAGGTCCATTAGAAATGGACTTAATTTAACCCTTTTTTTTTTTGTATTTTCTCTTTCTCTCTCTCACTGTCATGTCCCCATTGTCTTTGGCCTGGGGAGGACTATTCTCTTCATTCCCATCATGGCACATTTCAGCCCCTATGTGCATCTACTCAACTTCAAATCACCCCACAACCACCTGCCCAACAGACCCCTTTATCTGAAAGTATTTAACTGATACAAAATGGCACAAAAACTATTATTATTATTATTATTATTAACATATTAAGAATCATGGTGTACAAGCCTATCATTTCACTTCAGATCTGTATTAACTTGCTGAATGTAACTGGGTGATCAGAAATTGGGCATCCATAAACCCTCTCTGGTCCCTCCCCCAATATTCTTCCCATATGTCGAATGTCAATTTAAACTGTCCTCCCATCTGTGCTTGAGGGCAGTCCCTTCTTCTCCAAGAACCTATAGCAGAAGGCAAGTGGACTTTTTGCCACGTTTCTTGGCCTGTAGTGCCGCTCTAGTCGCCATCTCAAAGACTTCCCTCACACCGTCTTTGGTTTTGGCAGAACACTCTTGGTAACCATAGGCACTGATGCGGTTCGCCATCTCTTTGCCGTCTTCATATTTAACTGGTTCCTAGAGACGGGAATTACAAGAGTTAAAAAAGATACCACTAAAAGTTATATACATTAGCAAATTTGAGCATGCTACCATAGACAAAAATACCTGTTTCATTTTGGCAAGCTCTCGTCTGGTATGATCATCATTACGCAGGTCTTTTTTATTACCCACAAGGATGATGGGAACATTTGGACAGAAGTGTTTCACCTCAGGCGTCCATTTTTCTGGAATATTCTCTATAAAAACCAGAAAAGAATATAGTGATTATGTTTTTAAATTGGACAAATGTAAGATGTCCAGTATAAAATTTGACAGTACCTAAACTGTCGGGGCTATCCACAGAAAAACACATGAGAATAACATCAGTGTCTGGATAAGAGAGAGGCCTCAGTCTGTCATAATCTTCTTGACCTGCTGTATCCCACAGCGCCAATTCCACCTGGGAAAGGAGAAAAGACACTGAATGTATAAAACACAAAATTAAGAGACAAAATATAATGTTGGTGGTGGTGCAATGTTGTGTCACATAAAGTGTTCAATATTTAAAATCACAGAAAAATTGTTACAGTAGGCCTTCATTGCATTTAAGACAAATCTGACATGGTGACTGCTTGTCATTTCTAATTCACAAATTACATTCACAAAATTGAAAGATATGCTAGTAAGTGATGGCAGGCATTCACTGGTAAGATGATATGTATTTGATTCACATGACTAGAATGCATTTATACCTGAAAATCAAAAGTTTTCAAATTCAGTCTTCAGATTTGTCAAAACTGAACTGTGGATATTTCATGGCCTAAAACTTAAATTTGACATTATTGTGTTTTATTCTTTTTAAGGACCCCCAAGAACCATATATTAAAATTTCCGGTTTTAATGTTTACAGTTTGACAAGGACTTGCATCCTGTCTCATCAAGGAACATTGTGATCTGTACACTTTCATCTGTGGGCGTGTAATGTGTCACCTGTTTGCCATCCACTTCAATGTCTGCCACATAGTTCTCAAATACTGTGGGGACGTAGACTTCTGGGAACTGGTCCTTACTGAAGACGATGAGCAGACAGGTTTTCCCACATGCACCATCTCCGACTATCACCAACTTCTTCCTGATAGCAGCCATCTATGTAAGATGACAAGACAAGGTTAGATTTAATGTACTCCTATCTTTCTATCCTCTAATTTACAGCAAAATCATCATTTGGCCGAAGGTGAACACGGTGAGCTAGACACTAAATCCTTCCCTGTTCACAAGCAGTTTCACACAGATTGGCATAGTTGGTTGGAAATTAAGCTAGCAAGAGTAAAAGCTCAGACAACGCAAATAACTCTTCCCATTTCATAGTTAAGATTCCAAAAATATTTTTTTAACGACATTATACGAAACCAATAAGCTGACAGGCAAGCAGAGGGACTGCCTCGTAGGTAAGGAGTGTAAACAGAGAACATTTCCGTGCTGTGTTCTCATTCCTGCTAAAAGGCTGTACACTGTACTCCGGGCCTGTCAAACCAGCTAACGTTAGCTAGCAGGAAAGCTAATGATGTTTTTCATGATTTGTAATGCTGTCATTCCGGGTATTCTTTCTGAAATCATAAGTACAGCGTTCATCGCACTTCTGTGATACTTCCGCGACTAAAAGGAGAATCGGATAAAAGTTTTAAAGCTTTAACTGAGTAAGATTACCGTTTGATGTTTCTGTGTCCGCCTTTCTCCTCTTCCTGACCGACTGGAAAACTCCGCCCACCGATACTACGCATGTGCAGGATTACGTCATGTGCGACAGCCGAGTTTTGTGATAAAAAAAAAATAGTGTAGTGTACTTGGGAAATCAAAAACCTGCCCTCAAGCATTTTTATAACGATACCCTCTATTATATAAAGATGATGAGTGGCTCAATTAACAAAAAGGCAGCAAAAACAACATCTATCTGTACTACATATAAATTGCATGACTGTATGTAATATGTTTATTTTTACCCCCTAGCAAACTTTTTTGTATACACTTTATCTGTATACTCAAGTTATACGTTTAATAAAGTTTTATTTAAAAAATAGTGTAATGTACTTTATTTGTTCTGATTTAGACATTGTATTGTAGTAACTGTATAATCCTTTCACCTAGCAAACTAGTTATTTTCTTGTTGCATACATTGATTGTATATTTTACCTTCTTGAATGTATGTGTGATGTACTTTGTTAACGTTTATTTAAAAAGTTAAATGAATAAGAATAATTTATTTTAAAAATTAAAATTAAGTGGTTATCCTCATTGGAAGGATTCTGTAACTTGATTAATTTCTTGTCTTTGAACAAAAATAATCTGAGGTTTTGATGAGTTATATATCACTACTACTAGGGCTGCTATTATTATTATTATTATTATTATTATTATTATTATTATAACTACTACAATTACCAGTAATAAAGAATGCAATCTGGAAATAGTCTTTATTGTTTTATTAATTGTTATTGTTAATTCATACATTCATCTGTGCGATTTCTTGATATATACAAAATATTTTATTATATAGTGTGCTACAAATGTAGACACAAGAGTTAAAAAAAAACATATTTATTTATATGCACACATATGTAAATATATACATGTTTATTCTAATTCGGTATGAGGGAAAATGTAGCCCAACATTACAAGTTCAAGTAAGCAGGATGACACTAAGTGGAAGAAAATTAAGTTGAAACAGAAGACCCACAGATGTTTAAATATGCAAAGTACATTTCAACAAAACTGCAGTCCAGTCTTACATACCAACGCTGTATCAGAAATATTAACTATGTTGCCCACAACATCATCTAAGATTTATTTATTCATTTTTATTTGGTTTATTGTTAGCAAGCATGACTCAGAAATTTGTCAAATGAAGAACTCTGCTTCTGGTGGAAGTACACCACTCTACTTACGTCTGAGAACTACACAGGGACTCTTAAGGCTGTCTAAACTGTTTCAGTGCTCTTCAGAAGCTTATCTGTTGTAGGAGGGGAAACCGCCTCTTCAAGCCTCTTTCATGTGAGCACGTTTCTCTCATCCTTGTCAGTTTATCTGAGGAAATGCTCACTGAGTATGAGATGTTCATAGATGCCAGTGTTACAACAGTGCTCCCTCTGTTTGTTTCTATGGACACTGGAGGTAAAGTTGCTCTGATTGGTCGTCTTGCTCAGCCAGTCTGGGGCCTATTTCCTGACGGTGGTGGAGCTGTTGCTGCGCTGGTAGAACAGCACATAGGCTTGATTGGTCTGAAGTTGGTTCTCTGAGACTGAAGTAACGCTGTAGGTTTGTAGAGAGTAATAATGAGGAGTCATACGTACAGTTCAACCTTTAAAATAAACTGCTTGTGCCCTGGTATTGCATTGCTAAACTGAGTCTCACCTGGAGTCATTATAGAAGCACCAGCCGTTGTCATCTGAGCAGCAGGCTGTGTAGTGACCCATGTTCACCGTCCCAGCATGGTTACATATTGCATATAAATCATACAGAACAGGACCTACGGCGTCACACAGAGACATAAGTGACATTCCACAGTTATGCAATCAGTCACATGAATTCTGGAATCTTTTTTTTTTTTTTTCGAAATGTGACAATTTATGGAGCAGCTTACAGGCTAAGACTTTTTTCTTTTACACTTTTTTTTAACCTCTAAAAACTTTAATTGTGTCATAAAATGATGTTTGATTTTTTTTTTATCAAGTAGACACACTAAGAACCCTGCCATTTTTAATTAGGTACAATTTTGATTGACATATCATGAACTAATTTAGTAATGTTAGTCACAAGTTGTTTTTTGTTTTTTTGTGATGTTACATAATAAAACTATTATATCCAGGATTTGGCTCCTGTTCATTTCTATAACAACTGATCAAAATGACATTCTTTTAAGGTAAGATTTTTTGTGTCTACATATTTTTTATTCCAATGTTTCATTGTATCCCTGTTTATTCAATTCATTCTTGGAAAATGTTTAACATCTTACACTCTTGCTTGCACATAAAAACAGGTACTAAAACATGAGAAAATAAAAGAGACATATTGGTTAAGAGAGAAAAGTTACCACAATCAACTGGTCCATAAGGCCCAAGGTCCAGGTTTGTAAGTGGGAAGGAGATGCATACTGTGCTTTTACTGATAGACCACCTTGATGTTGTAAAACGGTTTAAATCTGATTGAAACTGTTAAGCATTATCATAACTTTTGCATGTTAAAAGGTAATAACAGATGACAATTCAAGTGCAAGCTGTGGCCAAGGATACGAATCACAATAACTTGAGGAAACCTCTGGATAGACAGCCGCTTTGTACTCTCTGTGCGCCTGTTACACCTTTCACACATCTGAAAAACACACAAACAACAGGATACTCTTTAAATGTACGGTAAAAGTTAAAACTTATGTACAACTGGAGTCTAACTGATTTTTAAGGTTTGCATGTAAAAAATTAATAGAAAAAAATGTGTCAACAGAGATACATAAAAGCTGTCTTAAGTTACTGATCCCACAAACAAGCCTCGTTAACTCACAGGTGAATTCTCCTTGTCAAGTTTCTCCTCCTGTGAGAACAGATCAAGACAGTCCTTCAGTGTGACTTCCCCAGCAGAGCTCCTCTTGGGAATTGGCAGCGACAGATCACAAAACACATCAAATGTGTTGGAGTAGTGGGAGCACACTGAACAATGCAGAGAGCTGCGCAGCTGACCTGAAAACAGGTCTGTCACAGCAGCGAAGAAGGAAGAAACAAAAGTCAGTGTTTGGTCTAAGTTAAACTCAGATTGAAGTTCATCGTGAAGGACTGTTCAACTTACCTACTATTCTGCTGTCATCTCTTTCCAAGTGCTTCTTCCACGTGGAGGCTGCCTCTTCTGAAATCCTGAGGGGGAATAACAGATTAAATAAACCCTACAAAGATAAACAACACCAAACATGACAGAATATTTTTACATACGCGGTATACACACACCTAAATCTGGCGTATTTTTGTTCTGTCTCTTTCACTGTTCGTCGAACATATGGTCGTCGGTTGATTTCTGTGTGTAGTTTGTCCAACAGAAACCTGAGGAACTCCTGAGCATCCTGTTGACTAAATTTAACACAAAGACATTGATATAGTTGTTACAATACAAAACCAGATACCTGGTAGCATATTTGGCAGCATTTTCCTCTAAACTCTGAATGTCAAATATAGCCATATCAGTATGGCTTCAAGGATATGAAGTATTTGTAAATGAATCCAAGGAATGTTCTTTGCACAAATAATTGAAGACAACCTTGAGGAAAAGAAAAACACCACTCAAATTCTCACCTGTAGCCACTGAAGTAAGGCACGGCTTCTTTGAAAATATTAAAAAACTGTCGTGGGTTTACCACAGTCTGTCCTTCACTGACGTCCCAAAGGCCTGACAGTACCTGAGAGAAAGCTGGAAGGAAAGCAACATGAAAAAGCATCAAAAAGGGCAAAAAATAAATAAATAAATAAATAAAGATGTTGCAGAAGAAACAAGACTTAATCCACAGAGAACAGTAGAATACCTTCCATGAGCTTTGCATCCTCTTTGGCAAACTTCTCATGTTTGTAGGATTTTAGGAGGCAGTAGTCTCG
Organism: Maxillicosta whitleyi; assembly: GCA_029822895.1. Lineage (NCBI taxonomy): Eukaryota > Metazoa > Chordata > Actinopteri > Perciformes > Neosebastidae > Maxillicosta > Maxillicosta whitleyi. The sequence continues at coordinate 6,226,016 of JAPSES010000236.1, forward strand.
AAACCCTCGTGTGTGAGACAGACACTGGACTACTGCGTTCAGGAAACACTAATTTTGGGATAATTTATAGAGAGGATGAGCATATTTATGAGATGTGATGAAAAAAAAAATGTGTTATTGTAGTATCTGGTGCACAGTTTTCCTTTATCAATAAATACTAACCGTGTTTCCTAGGTTTCTAAGGCCAACCCTTCCACTCCCTAAGGTGAGTTGCTCCTTCTGGGAAACCCCCCCCCCAAAAAAAAACACAAGGTTAATTTTCACTCCACAGATGCACCTTACATCAGCCTTTACACTATACACACTATCATATTTTCATTTTAAATTTATACAGGTCAATTCATATTATTATCATTACATTTTTCATAGGCCACAATCACAAATTCAAACATCATGTTTCTACAATCACCTCCATGTTAAAGCTCTGGTTATCGGATAAGTGTCCTACTATATGACCCCTGGCTAAATTTGGATGACATGGTAGTGCCTGCCTGCCTTATGTCCGCCCTGTCACTGTCTGTATGTGCACACAGGTAGGACAGATTTAGAATGTCTTATCTCATTATCATAACAAGGGAGGCTAAAAGGAGGTCAGTCTCAAGCATTCATCCTATTACAGAGCAAGGAATGCTGACAGGTGCTTAAACACGTGTGTTAGTGTACTCTCATTAATTCCATACCATTAGTCTTTTTTTCAACGAAAGTGAAGTTGTCTGTGTTTCTTTTCTTTTAGGTTGTGCGTACCTCATTGTCAGCAACCAAAAGCAGTCCCATCAGTGAAGTGTAGAGGACAGACTGGGAAATGTCTGCCGTCTCCCTCTGAAGACCGTTCTGGGACACCAAAGTTCGGCACAGGGCCTCGCATGAAGGCTCCACATTGACGCCACTGGCTCCAGGCATTGCTGACAACTGGAATTATTTTTTTAAAAAAAGAAAGAAAAAAAAACAAAACGTCCAGAACAGATCCTGTGGCAGACAAATGTTCTTTTGCAAGATAAGACTTGCAAGTAAGTCAGTCGGTTTGCAACTTAAGACGGGTCCAAGTGCACCTCTGCAGTCTTCTCACATGCAGGGTCAAAAGTGGGTCGGATGTTGTGGTAGCTCTTGTGCTACCTGAAGGAAAGAGTTCCTTTTTCAATGAACGAAGAACAGAGGAGTGTAATCCATTCCCTCCAAGATATTCTCAACTGGAGGAAAAAGAGCATTTTGTGAATGAAAATGTCTGTTGGTAAATCCTTGTCATCTTGAATAGATTGAGCTGATCCAACCCTGGCTCACAATTATCTGTTTCAATTACAGCATGCAGAGATCCCAATCAACTTAGATATCAAGCAGAAGTATTTAAAGAGACAATTTGGAGACTTTATTGATGAATCACACTGGAGTTGAACATATTTCTGAGTCCATTATTTAACCTATGACTTCAAACACACCAGTGTCAGAAGCACTACATATAGTCTTAGATCATATCAAAGGCAGATCCATACTTGACTGCCTCTTTGTCTGCGTAATGACAAAGACATACACATAAAGTTGGTTTACAATTAATACTCCTATATTAACAAGGATTAGAAAACAAACAGAGAGATCCGGACTCACCTGATCACTTGGTCACTCTATCTGTGGACAAACTGTCCCAACCAAACTGTTCCCATCACCTGCTGAGCTGTTAAAAATGCATAAGGGGACGTGTACTGTTTCACTGTGCGTCCATAGGCCTGCACTGAAAGTCTACCTCTCTCCTCTGCCCTGTCACTGGTGTCAGGGAGAAAGAGAGAGACACAGGGAGAAAGGGGGGAGGATAATCATCTCTAATCTTTTCTCTGTGGATCTTGTTGTCTATACTTAGACGTGTCTTTGTGTACTTTTCCATGGGTGTCTCACACAAAGTTTTAAGTGTCAGTTTATTTAAAAAAAAAAAAAAAAAAATAGCAAAGGAATTTTACAGTTAAAGTTCACATTCAATAGTTCCCAGGTTTTACAATATCCATCACCACAATTCACAATTCAGCTGCAATCGACAAGAAAATAAAAATACAAAGACATCGTCCATGTATGTGATACGGTGTGTATGACTAAACACACTCAGGTTTCACAGTCTGTGTTTTATTTTGTTCTCTTTCCAGCGTACAAAAAGACACTCTGCACTCTCTGCTGATCAGTCTGATCAGTCAGCGACTGGTGTGGTCTGCCATTTGGGTGTCCGAGCTGAGGCTGAGCTCAGCTATGTGACAGAGGGCGGGATCAGGGTGGATGGAGAGCTGTGATTGGCTGGTGTGAGCGTTACTGTCTTTTGAGTGGATGATGGCCTGACGCAGACAGGTGATCCACTGCTGCTTGCTGAAAGAGTCGTTGGCCTGAAGGATGTAGGAGTGAGCTTTGGAGCGCCCTCTGCTGCTCACACGGAAACAATTCTTGACTAAAAGGGGGTCAAAAATGCAGACAAATCCATGAGGGCTATGGCAGGACAAACTTCACTGTGATAATATGGTCATGTGTATATAGAAGTTGTCACCTTTATCGTTCCCTCCACTGAAGGCTCCTCTGAAGGTGCCGCCTCCGCCTGCCTCACCATCTGGGATCTCCTCCAAATTTAACAACACATTTGGCAGAGGCTGTCTGTAAACAGTGAACATTTGACCTCCACCTCTGTCCTCCCCTGGTCTGGTCAGCACCACAGCCAGCTCAAACAGGAATACATGCAACCGCTAAGAGACGAGACAAGATACAAAGACAGACAGTTACATTTATAAAAATCCTTAATTGTGTATTTTTAACTGCTATTTAGAATTTATGTTCTTTTTTTTTTTTTTTAATGTATACCAAAACATGTTTCCTTGTACATGTCATTACAGGGCAATGATGCAGAGCACTCATACAAGCGATCAAAGATTAAAAATGACACAGACAGACAAGGCCCAAAGGTCTTTAGGTTCCTATCAGCAGTCTCCACTCAGTTTTGGATGATTTGACCTTTATCAGCTAAGACACAACAGCCAAAGGTCATCACAACACTTAGCAGCTCCTGTACCTGGCCCTTATTGTTCTTGAGCTCTCCATGGCAGTGCAGGAAGCGGGACTGCTGGATTTCTGGTAGTCTCTGACTCTCATCCAGGTAAAAGAGACCCCGTCTGTAGAACTGACATTCAGCTTCCCCTGTCTTCTTGTTCACCTCTGCCACAATGCTCTGGATCAGCTCCAACTAATCAGAACAAGAGTAGTTTATGTATCAAAACATCAAAACTAATTAAAAAAAAACAAAACATTATGATCTCAATGTGAATTTATTGAACAAGTTCCATTTTTATAGTGGAGAATCTTGTACCATCTCCTCAACCTCACATGACTCAGCTGAGTTCCTTAATTTTAGTTTGGTTGTGATGGACTTCAGTGCATGCATAAGAAGAATGTTGTATGTTTAATTCAAGCCAGAGACATAATTTACAAGACAGCCAATTATAAATGCCATGTGGAGGTGTATATGTTTAAACCAGATAAATCCCAATATCTTGTTAGTGAGACAAATGTACAATACTTATTTCATGAAACACATTGATCAGCATGTCCAGAACAGTAAGGAACTTTTTTTCCTTTTTTTTTAGTAAATCTCATATGCGTCTTCCAAACATTTTTCTACAAATCCAAGTTAATTCTGTCCTGACGTTTTTCTTACAATCATGTCAAAAACAAAGGGTTTTTGCAACAGACAGAGGAATGGATTCAACAGTTATTAACTAAATGGACACATAGGTATTTATATCTATATGTTTACGAGTGAGCTGTTGGTGTGTATGTAAGCCACCAACTCACAGCATCAGGCAGTGAGTCCTCATCAGGGTGATCCGGGGGGGTGCATTTCTGTATCTCTTTCAACAACAGGGGGTATTTCACCAAACGGCTTCGAGGGAGATCTAGGAAGTTCCACAGGTCCAGTTTTCTGCTAAAAGACGACTCCTGGCACAGGCGCAAAAAGTGCTCCACTCTTTTCTCTTGCTTTTTCAGGTCCAGCAAGGCTTTGGCACCCACCTGGTTACAGCAGTAGGTCACATAAGCCTCCAGGCAAGGAAACTGCAAAAGAAGAAGATGAAACACACACTTGGCTCACCTCTGTGACTTTGGCTTACACAGGAACTGAATAATCTAAAAGAGCAAACAGCGGAACTCGAGAGAGTGAAAACAAGTTATGCTTTCTCTTTCTCTCACCATCCTTGGTTGCCATGGAGATACTCACCCAGTTTATGAGAGTAGGTCCCACCTCCCCAACTGTCTGCTCAGATCCTCTCAGCCTTTCAAGACGCCCCAAAAGATCTGATGCAACATTTAAAGAAGGAGTTACTTTTATTTATAATAAGTGAGTGTTCAGTAATGTTATTGTGGCTTTAAAGGAGTGATATTTAGCTTTTTTCAAATGGAATTATGCATTTTAAATAATTTCCCTGCGGTCTACATAAACTGTAAATGCTCTGCTTGGGTCTGAATTCTTCATTAATGCAAATTCACAGGTCCATCTTCAACCATGTTTCTGAGTAATGACACCAGAAATGTCATTTTGAGCACTGGCCCTTTAAATGCACATGAGTCACTTCATGCCCCGCCCCCTCCAGGTTGTTGGCTGTGCTCCTCTGTCATGTTCAACCAACAACTGAACATTTTAGGTAATCGGCTCAAAGTTTGTACATATTTTCAGTTTAGACTATGAGCACTGCTGCTGACAAACTATTATGTCATACTCTGAGAAATGTGGACCTTATATGTGCAAATGTTGTGATGTAACTAGTTATAGACGTAACAAATGAAGCAGGAATTAAAACAGGTTGTAGAAATCCACTACATTTTTGCCAAAATGAGTATAAAGATAGCTTTGTAGCACCTGGAAGGTTCAAAATCCGACTTGGAACTATTAGGGTCCAAATAAATGAATCAAAGAATAATAAAAGTGGGTTTAGTAAAATATGATGCCTTTAAGCTACAAATGAATGAGTGCAAAATGTCTGAAATATTAAAATAGATATAAATTACACCACCGCTATGCAACTCAACAGTCAATAAATGAATATTAAAACTGTATGATTATATTTTGTTTGGGGGTCACTAATTGGAACATGTTTACCAAGAGATTTAAAGAGCTGTCACCGTGCGGAATAAAGGATGCAGAGGTGTGTAGGGGGATGCACTGAGGTGTGAGAAGTGTGACATTGTTTTACCTTCATGAAGAGGAATGAGAGAGTCCAGAGTACCAAAGATCTGCCCCAGCTCACTCTCTGTCATGATGTTCAATTTCAGCATGGGTTCATAGTACACCTGGTGGATAAGTAACAGGAGACGGAAAACGGACAAGAATTAATTTAAGAATTAAAAGCATTAATGATAATGTTAATGTGTGTATTATGTGCTAATGCTAGGTACTGTGTGTGTATTATGATGGGTAAAAGGCAAAGACTGAACTTCCTTAACCCTTAATGGGGCATAATGTAACAATCCGAAATTCAAATTTTTAACCATATGTGTTATTGGAAGACATAACAAACCAAAAAAAAATAAATAAAAAAAATAAAAAATTGTCATGTAGAAAAATCAAGGTTGATCAAATGATTGTGTTTGGTTCCTTTCCTGAATGTGGAAAAAAAAAATCCAAGAAGTACACATAAAAAAATCCAAGAAAAACACATGAAATGTAAAATGAACATGTATTTTAGACCATTAACAGTAGTAACATAACTGTTGATCCAGACACTTGTCCACATCCACATTATCTTTTAGAACATCATACAGAGATGGACCTTACAGACCCTGTAGACCACATTTAACCTGAGATTACTGACTCACTGTATCTGTATCTGTTGCTGTAACTGTCTTGTAATGTGCGCAGAAATTACCAAAAATAGTCACTTGCTCAATAAATGGTTAATGTGTGTATTACATACTAATGCCAATTCAAAGTAATGTGTGTATATTAGAATGGGTAAAAAGCAGAGAGTGAATTTCCTTAATGATAAAGCAAGTTAATCTTTAAACATTTAACCTTTTTTATGACTGGAAGCTATGCCCGTCTGCATTAGTGGAAGTGACTTTGGTACATGTGTATAAAGGGTCTGTGGAGGTGTAGAGTGGGTGATAAATAGTACCTTTTTAACCAAACTGAGGTCCTCGATGAGTTGTTTTTCCCCTTGAGTGAGCTCATAGATCACCTAGAGGACAGATAAAATGGTCCTTCAACATGATTCCAACGTGTACATGCAAACATGCGGACCTCGTGCATGCACAAAACAGACTTGCATGAGACAGAAGGTACAGAAGACGGACAGCACGAGTTTTCACAGCTGATTGTTCAATAAAGGAAGTTGAGCCTTCAGTGCCAGCTCACATCCTCTTTCATAATCTGCTTCACAGAAAGACTAAGCTACAGTCACATAGTACAAACCACGGACCCACAGCTTGACCCACATTCTGAACAACAACAAAAAAAAAAGTTAACATTGCTTTGAATAATGTGTAGTTACTGTAGCTCAACTACACTGTTCCCATTACCCCTTGTACCTCTTGGCGTTTGATCTCTTTAGCAGTAAGGTCATGATTCTCGACAGTATCACTCCAGCACTGACTGTTGCGTCTCCGTGGAAACGATGAGGCCTTTGAGCGGGGTCGTAGGGGAGCCGGGGGCAAAGGTCGTGCCTCTGTGCGAAAACTAATAGACCTCTGTTAAAAAAGAGCAGAGTGTTTTTCGTTATCTGTGTGCACCCCATGTCATGAAATCTCATTTTATCTGACAACAGTGGTCTGAGTTTGTGTTTCATTACCGAAATCGACTGTCCGATACGTTTCAGCGCAGGAGTCTTCACTGGGGTGATGACACCTGTTAGGCTATTGGACTTTGCCACAGGTTTGACCCTTTTATTACTGGGCTCCTAAAATGACAATGAAGTCAATATTAGGTTTCATGTGTGAAGAAAAAAACATCAGTGGGTCAGCTTTAATCAGACAATAGACTTTTAACATAAAAAAACTAACTAATTTTCCATTTGGCTTCTGAATATTAAACGCTCCTCACCTCTGAATCCTTCATGTGGTCGGACATCATTTCACCCTCCTCATCCTCTTCTTCTTCATCCTAAAGACAGAGAACAATTAACAAATAATTTAGGTGTGATATTCACAGAGTCGTTAAAGTGCTAAGGAAAGTAGAGAGAAAGATGTCGAGAGGAGTGAGATGTTGCATGGTGCAGATCTCTCATTTCCTGTGTGACTCTTTCAAAGAGGAAGAAGGTTAAAACGGTGTCTCTGTAGTAAAATACAAGATGTCTGCCTGTTTGTGCCACATTAACCACATCAGCTGTGTGTTCATTTTAGCTGTGAAGGTACACTATATTAAACATACCATCTACTCACGTATGTGGTCATGCAAACAACACATAAAGAAGCAAAATCAACAAATCTCAGGGGTTGAGATGTCACACAAAGATGCATAAAAACTAGATCAACAGGCTTATACAATCATTGTTCTTGTGGCTGCACAGTTGCAGAGAATATTCAGAAGTTGTGCACTCAGCATTGTGGTCACAAAGGTAAGGTTGACTAACTTCCGTTGCACAGAAAATTGAAGATGGAGACACAGTTGCACTTAATTTAAGATCACATTTCAGTTCTCACTCACCACGGTGATTCGAATCACAGGACCAGGGCTCGCATCTTGTTTTCTCTTCTTCTAAAAACAGAGATTGTGTAAAAAATGACTTTCTAGGTGTTGAAACTTGAACCCAGGAGGGCTTTCAGTCTCTGGTAAGGAGTTGATATGATAAATATATATATATATATATATATATATAGTAGATGGACTGACGTACCCCAGCATGGTCACATAGGATGGCAGGTGAGTCTCCTAGTGTAGCTGACCTTAGAAGTGAAAAGTGTTAGTGTACCTGCATATATATATATATATATATATATATATACACACACTGAATTATGTCAATAAAATACACATAGTAAAACATCTCGAGGGACAAAATAGGATCTTATTACAATACACATCATAAATAAGTTGATTCATTCATTTGGGCTTTGATTTGTTATTCATTGAAAAGTAAAGATGGTCATTTGTAACAGTTAATTCCAGTACACATCACCACCACAAGGCCTCAACTCCTATAAACTACTATAAAAGTACGGTGCCGTACTAGAGTTCTGTAGGTATCTTTACATTTGCGTCATTTTAACACAGCATCAGACACAGAAAAGTGCAGAATGATAATGAATATTAGTTACATACCAGGAAGTCCTATTTTCTCCAGTGTCCTCCACCTCCATCTTTGTCTTCAGTGCATCCTCATCGATTAAACATTCTCAAAATGTGAAATCTTAAAATAAACAGATCCACAATCACACCACTTTGTTTTAGTGGCCGTGTTGTTTGTAGGCAGTTTGACAGAGTTTTGTGCAGTCCTTCCTCCTCGCTTCTTCCTCATCTCACACTCGACCACATCCTTTAGTGTTGCACATAACCATGTATCCGCTCTTCTCAGAGGGGAGGTCTCAGAACTAGACGCATATAAAGTTTGTATTGAAGCTTTTACCCGAATGACTGAACTGTAACATTACTTTACAGAAAAGAAACCCTGATTCTATTGAGTGAAGCACTTTGAGACAGGAGGAAGTGAATGCAAACTTCCACAGAAACAGGTCATGACATGTCCTTTCATGAACTAAAAGTTCATTTGTAAATGTAAAGCCAAAACACATGTTCGTGCAAATCTGAATTTACAATGCATTTTTTTTTTAATGCATAACAAAGGTTTCTTTACTGAACTGAGAAGTAGGCGTTGAACCATCTCAGGCTGCACTTCCCGGATACGCTCTGAAATGAAACTTCTGATGAAACAGGCTTTACAGAGAAATTTATGATAATATCAGTTTGTCAGCGTTCAAAGAGAAGTTAGCAGAGACAATACAGATACAAAAACGCTTTAATAAAACATTACACAATAATGACACAAATCAGGCATTTTTTTACATGTTTATTCACTATCACACTAGGTGCTCCCATTTCAAGATACATCTCATTGCCTTGCTTATACTGTTTGTCATTTGAAGTTAACAAAGTAGAAAGAAGACAGATTATGTTCTACAAGGTGTGTGCACCGAAACTCTGTCCCCTCCCCCAAAAATAAAACACATGAAATATAAAGAGATGAAGAGAACTGATGTCATGTGCAAGAGCCCCTTCAAAGCCACAAAGCCAGTGATAAATGAGTTGAGTGTAAGAGTGAAATGCTTGAGGCTGTAAAATAGTAATGGATCCTTTCCTTTTTGTGCCATTGTGCCAAAGAAGCACTTACATTTTTCCAGTCAGTGGGCCTTTGTCTTCTGGTGTTCCCACATTTTCAAATTTGGGGTGTCGGGGAAATGATGGGCAGTGATGATGGTCTGGGGATAAAATTAATTTTCATGTCATGTTTGGATTTATTTACTGAACTTACTTTGTGTCTTTGAGGCGACAGGAAAAAAAATTAATGTGGGGCGATGTCACAAGAGTCGGGGTTTGGAGGAAGGAAGAGAGCAGGTAGTGTGGATGGAGACAGTTGACTGAAATAAAATATTCCTCCTTTAGTGCTGAAGGCAGGTTAGGAGTGCAAGGATGTTTCAGAGGGGTGTATTTAAGCTATAAAGACCCAAGGTAACACCGAGGCTAGGAAATGAACTGAGTGGAAAGGTTCTGTTACAGACAGAAGGTCCAGTATACATGCTCCCTTCCTCCAGTGTCACCCGTTCTCAGAGCCTAGCAACAACTGGATTTCTAACACACATACATATCCTTTAGTCAGCTTACTGGGACTATGTACACTCAGGCACAGGTTTACACAAACCACAGGCCCAAAAAAAAAAAAAAAGAAAAAAAGAAAAAAAACCTGATTGATCCCACAGAGCTGACCTGGATCAACCCTCCCACCCCCAACTCCTCAGTTATAACCCCCTCCCCTTAACGCCCATCCCGGCAAACCCCACCCTTCTGTGGATGGGTTCTGTATGGAGCTCAGCGGATGGTGTATCTGACATAGGGCACTTCCACGTCTTCGTCTGACAGATCGTTACAGCACAGCTCAAACACCAGGGCTTTCACGTGCTTGCCAAGCTTCTTCTTGGACACCTTGGTCACAATCTCAGTCATCCTACCCAACACACACAAATGCAACATGATTATGACAATGAATAACAACCGCAAAATAAAGGTGTTCGATGTAAATGAAGTACTTACGGCAGGTCCAGTCTCTCTTTGAGTTTGGCAGCAGGCATGAAGAAGGAATAGAGCATGGACACTCCCTGAGAAAGCATGGTGATCTCCAACTTTTGCTCATTCTTTAAGCGATGAGAGAGAAATTAAAACAGGGTTAATTATCAATCAGTAAGTTTTTGAATGAAAAATTTAAGATAATTTGGCGAGGACATACTTTAAAGTAGTCCAGGAACTGTCGGAGTGTCATCTCCTCCCCATTAGGCTGCATTCCTGTGACCTCGAAGCGGTCCCACAATGACCATTCAGTTTCGTAGTACTATAAATAAGGAAGCAGAGGCAACAAGATGGAATTAGCATCAACAAATATCTACAAGATCTATATAGCAGTAAGTCATTAATATCTTGCACGAAACAAGATGTTCAGAAATTATATTCATCTCCTCAGCACACACTGATCTCATCAGTGTGAGAAGGTGAGTTGAACTCACTTGCACCCAAGCAGAAAAACTATCTGCCTGATGCATCAGTATTAGCATGGCTGAATCATCATTGGAGCTCAAAAAACACCTACAATCATCTGCTATCCAGAATCAAATTGTTTAATTTTTCCTTGCATAAATGAATAACTAAATATAGAAGAGATTTTGCCCCTTTCCAGCTCAATTTTCTCTCCCTACAAAAGTCACTCTGAAGAGGTCTCTGAAACAAGATTACAAGGAGCTGAATGCAAATGAGAAAATAAACACTGAATTACCAATGAAAATGACTGATTTAAATATACAGTGACTACTACACTGCCGAAGGATGGAAATAAATGCGTAGTGGCTGCTTACCTTGTGTCTGGGAGCAGCAATGGGCTCTGAGAAGGCAAAGAAAGGCAGGGCCAAGTTCATGAAGCCATTTTTAAATGTCTCCAGCTTCTTATGGCCTTGGACAATCTTGAGGAGCTCTAGGCAGACCAGGCCGACCACTGCAGCTGTGGTTGTAGCGATGGCAGGAATGATCTTGCCAGCTATCAGTTTGCTCTGTATTGGAGAGTGAGGATAAAAATTAAAAGAACAAGTTACATTTCATGCAATTAGTCAAGATAAAAAAAAAAAAAGACAGTTTTCTGCCTGACATAACAGTTCTAAGAGCTAGTGTATCTTCCATTTGCTTTCAGAGTACTGAATATGTCCAGCTTCTAGTGGATCAAACATTCTGCTGTGTTTCACCATGCTGGAATTAAACAAAAGTTCAACCTTTCCACAGACCACAATTTTTTTTAGATCCTCACCAACATAGATGACATTTAACCAAACCTCAAAACCTATTTAGATTGTTTTTTCCAGGTGTGACAATCCAGCATAAACAGAGTTTCTTAAACCTCTGCACGGTGTGGGGCTGTCTTGACTGACACGCATCTTCAACATCATGTGGGGGACAGGAACAGTACTTCTGAACTGGCACACTGGAGTGATGGTTCCTCTATTCAAGAAGAGGACTTAAGGGTCTGAAAAGGGTGGAGTGCATTCTCCAGGTTGGAAAAGACTTGCTGCTCCAAGTGGAGTCATTTTAGTATCTTGGGCTCTTGTTCATGAGTGATGGAATGAGACATCGACAGGGGGATGGAGGCAGCGTTGGCAGTATTGCTGATGCTGTACCGATCTGTGGTGAAGAAGCTGAACCAAAAGTCAAAATGCTCGATTTACGAGTCAATCTACCCTCATGATCATGAGCTGTGGGTAGTGACTAGGAGTCGAAGATCCCAGATCCAAATGGTGGAAGTTAGTTTCCATTGCAGGGTGGGCGGCTTCTTCCTTAGAAATAGGATGATCAGTTCGGCCTCCTAGGAGGGGCTCAGAGTAAAGCCACTGCTTGTCCACATCGAGAGAAGTCAGCTGAGGTGGTTCGGGCAGCTCATCAAGATGCCTCCCTAGTGAGGTGTTCCTGGCATGTCCAACTGGGAGGAGATCCTGGGGCAGACCCAGGTCACGCGTCTCCCAGCAGACCTGGGAACGCCTTAGAATTCCCTGAAACAACTAAAAGAGGTGGCCAGGGAGAGATAAATCTGGTCTTCTGTGTTTAGGCCAACACCCCCGGACAAGCCAAATAAGCAGAGGAAAATGGATGGGTGGTAATTGAAGCACTGTTGAAGTGACTGGTCATTTGGTGAGACTGGAAAATTCCACAAACCAGACATGATGATATATCATTCCAATTAATTTTTGGAGTCTTCAATAATTGATTTTGAACTTCTCCATACCCACAAACTAAGGATGCAACAGTACACGTCATACCAATCAGTATGCCCCTCGTGGTTCAATACGAACATGTATTGTGATATGGCTCATTTGTCACCCCCACCCCCATTCGCTGCGCTCATCTGATGATCGCTGCGCATACCGACAACCATTAACCCTAGCTAGAACCCTGGCTTATGCATGTAAAGTGGGCAGAAATTAGCCTTACGGCTCTGCATCAGGTCCCAGTTATGTTTTGGCGCACAGATGGCCTTATGTGCCTGGATCCAGCTGGACTGTGCATCTGAACTGTACCATAACTCAAGAACCACAATACATACCAAACCGTTGATAACCTGTATCATTGCATCCCTACCACAAACATCGTTAAATCTTTACCAAATTTGACACTGATCATCTTCAGACACAGCATCCCAAAAACTATATGACCGACTAGATTTCCATTACAGGAAAACCCTTTACAACTAAATTAAAGCCAAAAGAACCAATAAGGACATGTTTCAGGCACGTCCATTCTTCAGTTAATAAACAAAAATTGGTAATAGCGCTTATAGTAGGTCTTGATTATGATCAGATCAACGTGTCCCCTCATCACTATTTACAGTGATATTCTATAAAATATATTATACCCATTATCTATTCAACAGAGCTGTTAAGTTTTGTATTCCAAAAACAAGACACAAGGAGTTTCAATTTCTAATCCTGATGGAAATCGGAGCATGTGTCATAAACTGACTAGAAGCCAGTTCATTTAACCCAGTGACAGGCCAGAGATTGTTCTGAATGTTGTTTGCCTCACCTTGTGCCTGTCTGTTGGTGGAATGTCGTAGTTCTCTGCCCTCAGGTTGGATGCTGCCACAATGAAGTCCATGTGAAAGTTGGTGTCATCATCCTTTTAACACAGTGCCCGCAGCATCACAAACACAAAGAGAACAGTGCAGGTTAAGGTTAGATTAAGGGTTACCACATTTCAACGCAACTAATAAAATGCAGGAGAGATGGTGTACCTTCTCAAAGTCAATGGGGTTCATTTTAAACTGGAAAGCCTCAGGGGAAGGCAGCTGAGACTTCAGCTCCTCCAGTCTGGAGTCATCTGTACACACAGATCAATGGTTACATGGGTCCAAAATGACCCATAATTACAAAGCATCTCCACATACAAAATATATGTTTGATTATCCAAAGTGCAGATAGATCCGTATTTGAGCACTGACAAATTTTGCCTCTGAAGACCACCACAGACACACCACCAGTGGATCTGACATGAAGCAATCAAGATGTGTCAAATGTGGAATTTCAGCTTTGATTCAATGGGTTTTAAAAATATCACATGGACCATTTAGGAATCATATTTTAGACAAAACCTCTCTAGAGGTTGAGAAGCACCTGGACAGTTGACTGACAACTAGCTTCATGTCCAGATATGTCCTATTCTCTGTTTTGTATGTTAAAAGCAGCAGATAAAGGTTTGGAGCAGATTTCAAATATTGAATTTGCATTTAGAATGTGTTCAAGGGAAATGTCAAAACAAGGTACAAAGAGATGCTGATGCAAGTGGTGGAGCTTATCATTTTAATATATCAGAGATGAAAAAGATAAAATGAAAAACAAAGGATTTGATCGTTTTAAAAATAATGAATCTACGAGTGATCTAATCAACAACAGACCTGGAAGACCACAGAAGACAACTAAAGTGGATGATTACAGAAATCTTTTGATGATGAAAAACGCTTTTACAAAATTTAGCTAAGTCTTGAATGCACTAGAGGTCAGTGTGTCATTATCAATGTCTACAATTAAGATGTACAGGAGCCTGTAATTCTACTGTTTACTACATGATTATTAATCACGTGTAATATTTTATTTTACAAGGTCAGATTTGTGCGTCTTACCAACAGAGGAATTGCTGTTCTGCAGCTCCTGATCAGAGACGTGAATTTTAACCCCAGAGCGAGGTGTAAACACTGGTACGTCAACCTCCTGCAAGATCTTTGTCACACCTGCACGATCAGTGCTGCCTTGAAGGCCATATGTCTGGGCAAACAAGTTCGCTCCTGCAACTACATAGTCCATGTGCAGCTCCTATGACAAAGAGCGCTTCTATTAGTATCTCAACTTGAACACAGTTGATCAGCAGAGATAATACTGAAATCAAACCAAAACTTACATTGCTAGTGCTGAACTCTAGGGGGTGAGGGCATCTCTTTGGGCCAGACCAGAAGGGGGCACCAGAGCTAGTGAGCTGAAGGAAACAAATGATTTACGTTTGTTAAAAAAACAAAACAAAACTAGAATAGTTTATGATCAACACAGAACAGAGTCAAACAGCTCAGTTGAAAACATCTGTAGCAAGGTCAGAAATTTTTAATGAAAGGAACCAATTCTATGCATAAATTCTGATTTTTTTCCATAGTAGTCTTTGGGACTTATAGAATGTGTGTAATTGTTTGTTACTGTACCCCAGAAAATTGTGTCACTGACAAAAACTTAGGGCCATGACTGTACACTTACTCTAAGTCCTACTGGGATTCAAGTCCACGTTAATCAAACTCACACACTTGTAGACACAAAAGCTAAAGTGAAGTAGAAGATGGATGGTAGTAAATGGAGGATTCTAAGATGCAGTAAACATGCAAGAGTTGTAGCATTACTTGTATATTTTGCAGAATAGGAGTAATGTGTTAGCAGTAAAATTATTTAACAGTAAGTGTAATTATGTGCCAAATGTATAGTCCAATTGCAATGACAGCAGTAATGCACTTCTTATTCCTGGACAAAGTTTGTGTCTAGGCTTTACAGTGATTACTACTCACAACAGCAGTCTAATTAAGACAAGTAGAAAATGTTGTTCCCCTGTGAAATAAAGACAACACCTAAACCCAGAGGCAAACATTCCAAGAACAGTGAGGTGAGCTTAATGTGTACCTGATCCGGAGGGAAATTGTGCAGTAGCTGGCGGATGTTGTTGCTATATTGGCACTGCCAGTGGTTACGTGCCCAGGCTACACAGTCAGCCCAGTTCTGAGGGCAGTCTGTAACAATGCTCTTGTGTACAGCTTCTAGCACCTCCACAGGCTGAGCTCCAGGAAGTTTCAGAGTACGCTCCATAAACTTGGGATCTCTGGAGGTATAATATAGGGGACATAATTTTAAAACACAAATCCACACATGTGGCACTGACAAAGCACTTTTTTGCAAATGTTGGTCATAGCGAAAAACTTACGTGAGGTACTGCATGGCATTTTCTGGTGGCTGTTTGAACAGTCCCTCAAACTCGTCTCGAGCCCACTGAACAAAATGCAAGACATTGTCAAATTACTTACAATAGATTGACAACAGGTACACTGTACATGTAGAACCTGCAACAACAGGACTACTCTCCCTCCAGTTATGATAGTTGTCCAATGTTTGCCAGCCATTTTAGACAATAAAATAATACATCTTTCTTGAATAGAAAATGTACGTGTATTTAACATGCAAGTAAACAAAAAAAAATCTTTTGCTTTTCCTTAGAATGTGGATGTTCATATGTGTCTAACCTGCAGTGTATGCTCAATGGCATTTGGGAAATTCTTCAGAGTACAGATGGGGATGGATTTCTCAGGTGGATCTTGGCTGGAGCTATAGGACTCTGTGAGGAAGGGGATGACGACCTGGACGTTGCCTTTGGTGCCCAAAGTGCCAGACTCAAGCAAGGGTTTGCGGTAATAAACACATCTCCGATCCATATACATACCTAACACCCCCCGGAAAAAACAAAACAAAACACCAAACAGGGGTTACAACATGCAAGGTTTTCCCAGGTGTGAAATTTCCTGTCTAGGGTAGTAAGAAGAAAAAGTTTTAAAAAAAAAGGCCAATGTCTTACGTGCGTCAACATTATCAAGTGCATTAGCCACTCCGTCAAGGCTTTCAAAGAAATCGTCATCATAGATCCTCTCTGTGTCTGGCCCCACCCTGTTTTGATGACCCGTGATCTTGATGGATGGGTTCATCTGCTTCACTGCAGCAGCAGCTGTGTCACTCTTCATTTTCTGTTGTAGCACATAGAGGTTATGTTAAAAGTTTCAACATTAGGTCAACAACCCTTCACTAAACTGGTAGTAATGTGGCCTTATGTTTTAGTGCCGTGGTTCTTAAGTCCGGTCCTCGAGTACCCCAGTATCATGCATATTTTAGATATGCCCCTCTTCCATCACACCTGGTTCAATAAATGATCAGCTCATCACCAAGCTCTGCCAAAGCCTGATAATGACGCAATGGCTACCAGGTCTGATGGAAGAGGGAAATATGTAAAACATGCAGGACAGGGGTACTTGACGACTGGATGCGAGGACCACTGATTTAGTGGACTGAAACCCATCTAAAAATTGTGACATTTAAATGATAATTTGAACAACGAGCTCCAACCTATCAATTACTGGACTATTAAAGTCCTCAACCACTAATGGGTAATAGGTTTTGGGCAAGTAAACAAGGTTAATATTCTTCCACCTTACTGAATTTCAATACTTTTCTGGTTTCATTTATTTTCCCTGACAGTAAGTAGGATGTGGAACCAACAACACCTTTGAGGGTGTCATATTAGGCTTTTAGAAACCCCTCGCAGGCTGAAAGATTAAAAATATACAAGTTACAATTATACAGAACAAAATCAGATTTATAATTTTCCTCTTAACTTGTTTCCAAATGCCACTGCATTTCCTTAGGCAATACTTGAATTAGCAAATACATTCAGACAGAGCCATTATGACCTCTGACATACTGTAGTTTTTAAACAGTTAAGGCTGAAGCATGTTTTCATACATCAGCAACAGTTACATTAAGTGCACTTAAAGCAATTACAATGAACAGAAAATCCATACCACTTCACTGAGCCACCAATATCAACTGGGAAAATTAATTACGTCAACTTCACCACATACAGCAAACACACAAGTCTAAGAAAATGTGGTGATACTGACTGTAACATCTGAGGGCCTGAAGAGGAACTGTCTGTTGAGGTTGGATTTCTCTATGGTGTCCATATCTGTCACGATGACCTCTCCATCTCCACCAGCAAGTCCAATCATAGCAAAATTTTTCAACAGCTCACAGCCAATGGCACCGGCTCCAACCTGATACAATTAGAATGGTTAGACTTTATGAAATAAATTACAATCACAGTATATGAGAATGATCTATATACTTTTCTAAGGGATTCCAGCAGTGTGCAAGGTGGAAAAAAGCCTTAATGTAGTGCAAAGCACCTTATTTTCTTTTGCATCTGGGAGCCAAATAGAAATTAAAAACATGTTTAACTGGTTCACTCACCAGGAAGTAGCGTTGCTTGGCAAGCTCATCTTGCAGCTTAGTGCCAAATACAGCAATCTGCCCATCATATCGACAGTTCCTCTGAGAAAAGATATGGGGAAAAAAATAAAATAAAATATACAGGTTTAACACCATTTTTTCAGCCATATGAGCATCTTTCGTTAGCATGCATGCTGACTTGCTCTCAACACCTACAGGAGCACATTCCTCTTCTGTGAGCATGACTCCCTCATCTTCAGCCAGGCACTCCAGGGCATCAAAGTACAACCACTGCATTATGGGCATAAATTTCCCTGTGCATGCCTAAAGAAAAGAAGACATATTAAAATATGACATAAGAAAATGGTTAAATTGGATTTGAAAATACTGGAGCAACATGTCTAAACGGGTCTATGAAAAGATAAGGCAACAATACTCCCCATAAACACCCAATATGGTGAGCTACACCTCTTTAACCAAATGATGAATTAAATACTACCAGAAACTAGAGGTTGATGATGCCTGGATATATGTGGTCTATGTCTTGAATTTAAACAACAGTTCACTGACCTTCATTACTTCCTGAGCAGCCAGGCCCCCAATGAAGGCATTGACAGGAGCTAGGTCACCAGCAGCCACATAAGACATCTTTTTGATGAGAGCTTCATCCAGCTGCTCCAACTTGGCTGATCCTGTTTGGGCAGAGTTCAACTCTTTGGCCAATGTCAGGAGTTCATCACCATCAGCCTGGAATAGACACAAGTTCATTGTGGTGAACATGTAACAAAATACTCTTGCACAGCTATTCATTTAGAATAACTTATTAGCAATTTTACCAAGTTTTTGTTTAATAAATGTCCAGACAAAATAAAGCTAGACCCAGTGATAAATTTCAAATTTACCTGGCTCCAAGGAGAAGGAAGGTGGTTGTGTTTCTTTTGGAAGGCATGGATAGCCTGGAAGCCGATATGCAGCTGTCCTGGACGATCAAACTTGGCAAAGTCTGTCATCATGAACTCCGGCTCAGTCATGGAGGAAGAGATGGATTTCTGCAAATGACAAATTAATGAGAAAGCATTGACACAAGTATTAGAGAATGGTGCAATTGAACAGGAAATCCCACTCCAGAAGGCATTCACAAACATTCATTTCATTCCAATATTGCCACTTACAAAAGAGATTTTCTTGGGCATTTTGACCTGTGAGACAATTCCTCCTCTTACATAGTCTGTAAATCCAGCTGTGTCACAGATACTGAAAGTGTATGGACCTAGGGAGAAAGAACTCAAATGAATCTGAAACAACCAGGCCAGTCAAAAACTTTTTTGGAAAATCTTACCAACAACTTACCAAGAACTTTGATTTCCACTGGCTGGCAGCCATTCAGTTCTGTCATACCCTGAACCTCTGTGAAGGTGATGAAATCTCCACTCTCAAAACCATGGCGAGCTTCATCCAGGCATGTCACAACTCCTGGACTGTCCTGCAGAGAGAGAGAGATGAATTACTTTCTCCAAAATGACATATATGCCCTGTGTTCATCCCCACAAAGCTCCAAGTGTTTTGATAGCCACTGGGACAATTGACTAACCTTGGTGATCATGGAAATCATAGCACTCAATGGCTGTTCCCCATTAGTGTCATACACGACCATGTCCTCACCAAAGTCACAGAAAAGTTGACTAAAAAACAAAATAAATACATGTCAATCTTGATGTCAGGAACAAGCAGACACACTGGTGTAAACAGAAAGGGTCAAAGTTTTACCCAAAAAGCCCACGTGTGTCTGCAACAATCAGTTTGATGCCTTTGCTGTGACAGAGCTCTCCCATCTGCTGCTGCTCATCCAGGGTGGCGTTGGTCAACACTACCACCTACACACAAAATATAAACATTTGCACCCATTTTTTTTTTTTTAATCTCTGCTTCCTGTATGCTTAAAAAAAAAGTCAGCACAAATATCCACATATTATACCTGGAACTTAGTCAGGTAGTCTTCAGTAAGTGCTCCAGTGTAGGATGTCACAGGAACATAGCTATTGAGTTCAGCCAGGCGGGGCTGACTGACTTCTGCTCTGTTCTTGCCTAGATCCTCTTCTCGAAGGTAAAACTGACACGCACAAACAAAAAATAAAATCATTAGAAACAGGAAATTATTTATACACAATCAATGCATACAACGTAAAGACATATTTAGAGATTTTGGTCCATATTCAAATTTATAAATAATTTTCAATACTTCCATTTACACTGAAATGAAGAATGTCAGAAAAACTGTGCATTGTTTTTTCTAATTTAGCTCCAATTAGAAAAGGGCCAAGAGAACAATTTCAGCACTTAAAAATAGAAACACTTACAGATAGAGAACACAACATTAAAACATGAACTGAAACCAATAACCACAAGAACACACATCTGTAATGCAAAAAACGATCCGAAAATATATTAAACGTGCCTGAGCAGATTTAAGAGTGACATTAATTCATATTTAATGATGTCCAAAAACAGGCCATTGCTCTACCATGATTATGACCCTGGGAGAGGCCACCCACTGACAAATCTAGGTCAGCCCAACATTAGAAAGGAGAGGGAATAGCTGCAGCACTATTCAGATGGCAGCAATAGAACAAAGAAAGTGACTCATAACACAGGTGGAGCCCTGCTGCACTTTGGAATCAACAGTAAATAAACTACATGCATCTCTGTTATAAAATGTTTTAAAAGTCTGAATGGCTGAAATAAAGTGGTGATGAATATTACTGTAATGCAATAAAGTTTCTGTGAACCATGACGTTTCTACTCACCTGTGATGACAAGTCTCTCCATTCTGCAACACCTTGGTCATGTACAGTGACACTTCTAACGCCTCCCAAAATGACATTTTTGGCTATCTCCACTCCAAGGCCTCTCATACCGGAGATGAGGACATTGGAGTTCTGCATGCGCTTCATAGCGTCATGGCCCAACACATAACTATATAGAGAGAAAGGAATATTACCAAAGTTATGTAATTTTTTTTAACAACTACAGTGTTAATGCATACTAAAACAATATGAGAAAATTTCTGTGAGAGAAGTCTTACAGTTGTCTGGAGTACAGGCCTTCATCAATCTCAGCATCATTGCCATTCTTAGCCATGCCCTAGGGAGTCAAAACACAGTACAATCAATGTATGATGCAAAAATTTAATTAATTATAAGAAGTATGTGTGTCCATTTACGTTGGCAGGTGTGTGGGACAGATCAGTTCTGACAGAGTTAGAGGAGGAGCAGTGGGATCCCGTCTTCGTCTCTGTTCCTGACAAGCGACGCTTCTTGGACAGCGGCGAGCTGGACATCTGCATATCAACAGAGTAAAGGCCATTCACACACCATTCAAGGTCAACACTTCAACCCTAGATGCTATTCCATTGACCGTCAAATATCGCAAATATAACCTGCGCATAAAAATGCACCTAATGGAAAAATAATTTCGCCAAAACCCTTGTTTTCCTGATTTAAAATTTTTGTGCTGGTAAGAGGTGGATTTTCAGATGTTGCAAAACTGGCATGTTACACAAAACTGCAATGGAAAGACTTTTTTCATATGAAGCAGTCGTGAAGAAAAAAACAAAAACAAAAAAAAAACATGTGGACATGCGTTACAAGCAAAGCAAAGTTTTTAAGGAAATTTGGTGCGGTATGTGTGGACACACCAAAAACTGAACTTTTTTTATTTAGTACAAGATAGAGGGGTAATGTATAATAATAATGAATATATCTGTAAATCAATATGATATTTATGTTGGTGACCATGTTTACGGAATGACATTTCCTGTCATCTTGCAATAAATAAATCATTGCATTTGTGTTTTAAAGGAAAAAACTTTACGCACTTGTTTATATGTATATGTATATATATATATATATATATATATATATATATTACATTTAATAAATATCTGTAAAGACTTGTGCATCACCCTAATGGAAAAACAACTACTGACACTTTGACTAAGCCACAAAATTATTAAATACTTGATAATTTACAGTTGTGAAGGCATTAGAAATTGTTTGGTGATAAATGAGCAATACATTATGTAAGGACAAATTTGTAATACATTCCTCAATGTCCAGTCAGGGTCAAGTGCAATATATACATTTATCTCTACTGGTTCCTGGTTAGTTAACATGCCTGCTCTTGTATTCTGCATTTATATTTACACTTTTCTTAATCTGTTTTCACTAGTACACACCACAAGAGAGTTGTCTCTTTAATTTCGTTGTACATATGTATAATGACAATGAAGGCATTCTATTCTAAAATAGTTGACAAACGATCCAGGCAGTAATTTTTTTTTAATCTTATCAATTATTACAAAGTATACTGGGATTAGAGTGGAAATATTAGTATGAAAATTTCAATGTATTGCTTTGGGTGTATTATGATGAGTATCCAAACTGAATGCCCAATCCCCTTCATGTCGGAGAGAAAGGATTTCTAGTCTAGGGAGCAGCTGGGCTGGCTGCAGGCCAAACACAAATCTGCTAGAAAACGAACAGAGTCTGGCAAGAGACATGAATAGCTGCATTATCAGTTCTTTTCATGCTCAGAGACAGTGGAGGCTTGTTTATGTACTACTATTGTTTATCATACCGGTATTTAAGGACCGTCAACATTGTTTGGACAAAAAAAGCTGAATCATTAAAACTTCACTGCGGTAAAACAAGCAACTCTTCACAGTGGCTGGCAGGTGTGACACAAGGACCACACCGTGTCCGTGGAAATACTGTCTGTTTGAAGGCGCAAACGGACGTGAGTTAGCGATATGATCAAAAATAGCTCGCATGTACATTAGGATCAACACACCCTTCTGGTCCGTCGGCAAGTGAAACAATCTGTAATGTCTGGAACACATTCCCCCACACGACGAACATAATCACTTAAAATTTCCGCATCCGATGCAGCTAATAAATCAAGTCGTTTCAGTCCGACTTTAACTTTCAGAATAATGAACCCAAGGTGTCTTAAACAGCCCTGACCAGAGAGAATGAGTTCCATATTTTACTATAGCCTTCGCGGTCGCAGTTCGTTATAAACGAAAATGAAGGCATCTAGCATGATACAGCAAAGCGCCCAGGGTGGAAGTGTTCAAGTACTGTAATGTTACCCACTGACACAACTACTAACAAACCACTTTGACGCTTTTAACATTCAAAAAGCTACACCAAGTAACACTGAAATGAGAAGGGTTAAGGAGGTTGTGTGCTACTAATCAGTTAAGTGATTTGGCAAGTACAGAGTAGGAACATGAATAACTCAGAGGCAAGAAAACACCAGACTGCCAGCCTATCCATTAGCAGAGTCGGCCTAGGCCTGCATTACCCCCAGTGCGGAACACAACTTTACAAGCTAGCAACCGAAGCTATATTGCAACCTGCTCGCAAAAGATGACAACGGGTTTAGTTATTTAGACTGTTCACCATTACAGCTCCGCTACCCGTGCAGGTAAACGTTTCAGTAATCAACAAAGCCATTAATATAACTTCATAATCTCTCTATGATACATTTCTGAGAATGAAAGACTAGCCATTACACTCGTGCTCCATTGATTTCTCTTTTCTTACCAATAATCCTTCTCGGTCCCTTCCCAATGCGAACCCGCTCCTCTACCGTAGTGTTCAGATGTCAGTATTAACCACAATTGTAAATACGAAGATTGTGCGAAAATTCGATTCCGGATTAAGGTGGTCCGCACTATATTGTCGAGTCACTATGTCGTTGTACTGAGTGGCTCTCCTATGTAATTGCGTTGCTGGCTTTGCGACTGCAGACGGGAACAAAACCAAAATGGCAGATGGGGAGAAAGGGGCGGAGGATCTGTGACGCATGGGCTGAAATATTCAACAGGAAAGGGTTGTCGTGAGCACGCTGCTCTGCCAAGCCTTCTTCTCATTGGCTGCAAAGACGAAGCTAACGCGCCTTCATCCCGCCCCAGCTGCCAGAACATGCATGCTATGTAGTACTGTACAATGAACTGGAAGACCTCCAACAATCCATGGCAGAAAACACCAAGCATTTGTTAAAAACACACACCAAGCATGCCTGACGCCAGTGCAAGAGAATAAGTCAGAGTAATAATTAGAATGTAATATTTTCTAGGTAAAGACTGGACTTCTGCTGCTTGGGAGACATTCAACAATAACTCCATCTTTGTTTAAATGGCAAGCATGGCAAACATCACTGAGCACTACAAAAACATAACTCATTTGGGGTAGAAAGAAATTGTGCGAAACCAATCTGCAACACAACA
The DNA here is from genome assembly GCA_029822895.1 of Maxillicosta whitleyi. Classification (NCBI taxonomy): domain Eukaryota; kingdom Metazoa; phylum Chordata; class Actinopteri; order Perciformes; family Neosebastidae; genus Maxillicosta; species Maxillicosta whitleyi. Next base: position 6,250,071 of record JAPSES010000236.1, read on the forward strand.
CGAAATCAGACCAAGTAGTTATTGTTTTTCCTCAGTTAAATAAGACAGACCATTAATGACTCCTCGCGATGCCCCAATTATAAACGTGACATGTCCAACATAACAGTGAGGAGGGCTACTTGCTAGCTTCAGTGATGCTGAGTGTCTGGGCCTTCAGTCACATTGAGGTTAGGGGTGAGCATTCCTTGCAGAGGAGGAGTATTGGGGGAGGGGGGTGCCTGGTAAATGACAAAGGCCCAGGAAAAGAGTGGGCCGCATACTCTCCGATACACATGTCGAAGAGGTCTCCCGTCTTATCATATTACGTACATATTAAAACAGTATTTTTTCTCGGGTTCGGCACGCACGAACCCAATTAATGTCAAGTTAGCAGTGTGCCTCAACTTAGCATGCCAAAAAAAGACAGTGGCCAATTTTACGTTACTGTGAATACATCAATTGTCATGCTACCCTAACGTTAAGCTTCCAAAATGACGTTAAATGTATTGAGTTGGAATACAATCGACCAGTAGATTTTAGAGACCATTGCATGCATCAAGTTAGCTAGTGCGGGCCCCTCAATATTGCGTCCTGTAACGTTAATGTTTGTAGCCAATTAGCTTTCCAGCTACCGTTAACGATAGTTATCACTGAAGACTGATTAACATAGTACTCACATGCACATACAATGTGCAGATGCGAATTTACAATTAACAGTTACGTGACAGCGGTTTTTTCGCTACAGTAGGATGGAGCAGAGGACTAAAATATTTCAGATAACCGACAGCAACTAACGTTACCGAATACCAGTGTTGCAGATGAAACGACTGCGTAGTTGTTAGCTTGTGTGGAGTTAGCTCTCGAGCTATCTAGCCACCCAGCGACTTTTTCCTTCTTGTACCGCTCTGTCTGCTAACCAGCTAACGTTAGCTAACTAGCCGTGGCTAACATGAACAAGACGAGAGCTTATACAAGTGTACAGAACTTACCACATCCGATAGTACTCGGCCTGATCTGTGGTATTAAAACGGCTTTTATTTAAGCAAGAAAATAGTAAATAAGGTGACAATATAATACTCGTCGTATCCAAACTGTAAAGTGTGTCAGGGTGGCGGGCTCTGTGTGAGTTTTTCCGCTGGACGGCTGCCTGCCCGAACCGTTTCCCCTCACTCTATTTCAGTTGAAAGCAAAGCAAAGCAGCAACATGTGCACGTTACAGGCACAACCATCACTTCGATGGAGAGGGTTGGATAAAAAGTATACTTGGTTTATCTCTTATAAATGAAGTGGATTATTTACCTTAAATGTCAAAACATACAATTTTATATTTTACAATGTAGTTGACTCACCATTGATATATGATTTGATCTTATATTTTGCTGTGTGTAATCGCATGTTTTTGTTCATCCCCGCGTTTTAACATTAATGACTTGATCCAAGACTCGCGCGGGGCCAGACGGGACTTGTATGCATTGAACCATAATTCAACACCGCAGCGAGATTCTTGTATAACGGAACTTTGGTGAAGCAAATTAAATTTAACAACAATCTTAACAAAATTAATAGTCGCTCTTCTAGTTTCACTGGGGGACTTTACGATATGAGTTTTTTTTTTTTAATCATTATTTTGAGTTTGGGCAAAAAATACAACACATTCTTTTTTCTCTTTTATTGAAAGACTTGCAAACAGCACATTTTACATAAGGACAAAAAGTGGATGTAGAGACTTGTTTGAGGAAACAGCAGAGAACGTGGAACAACATAGATCCAAATGCAGAATAAAATTCAGACAGACATTTTTTTACAGGCTTGAAGCTGAATGGGAGCAAATAGGCTGCATTGCCTGATTAGCAGCAGGAAATAATGTTTACAAAATTGAGGGAAGCAAAGACAGATCCAAAGGAAGTATTTTTGGAGACTTTGAGAAAATGCATGAGTGCACATTGGTGGTGGTGGTGTTTGTGGTTGTTTGTGTTTTTGCAAAGCTTTTTACATTATCTTGCATTAAATATATTTTTCTCCAGTTTGTCAAAATGCTGGGCCATTGTACACAACTCTGAATGTCAGTTAAAGTAAAAAAACAAAGAAACAAACAAACAAACCAAAACAAAGAAACAAAGAAACAAAAAATACAGCATAATTCAACAAATGTTCAGCTGTTTGAAAGGCAGGGCAATTAAGTTTCTTATGTACAAGTGCATGGACCTCAAATGATTTAAATGGCTCAACATATATGAAAAGCTACATAAATAGAAGTGAACAAAAATAGTGAAATGGAGTGATATGCAAAAAATCATTATAACATTAGGAAGTTTACAATATGAGACTATATGATTAAGGAGCTCAGTTATGAATGTATTTACAATTTTAGGGGATAAATTATAACACTTTCTTAGCTTTTCTCTCTAGCTCTTTCAGAGAGTTATACCGTGCCAGTTGATGCTGCGTGGTGAGCATTTCATGCACACAAGTTCAATTTGAGATGCAAAAACCTGGCTCCTCTGGCAACTGTCAGACAGAGAAAAGTGGTAGACGGCACCACCTACACTCCAGCCATGGGAATATTTGGATATCATTCATGAATCTTTTTAAACCAGTTGTATCAATATGAACACAGAACCAAGCCAAGCAGTGCTGCATGGTAACTTTTATTCTTAGGAGTGCATGATATTTTGAGGTGAGCTGAATTTTTATACTAATACGTTTAAATTACAAACCCAGTGTTCAAAATGTTGTGTTTTGCATGCTCATTTCATAGCCCCCTGCCCATCCCAGCTCTTGGTGACTGGCTGGTACGAGGAGCTCCTCTCTGTCCATCCCTTTCTTCTTGATCACCTGCACCCTGGGCTGAGGTTTGTGTAGGTGGAGAAGGAGGTGGGTAGGAAGGGGGAGGAATAGTAAGACGAGGGAGAGAAGGCAGTGCAGGCCTGGGAGAGGTAGGAAGAGGTGGGGGTGTGGTTGAGGAGCGTGCACGGGAGGTGGCTGGTGAAGAGTGTGTGCTCCGGGCCCGTGGTGGTTCAGGTGGACAGTCACTGATCTGCTCAAGCAGTGAGGGCATGTCTCCTTCAATCTTCTCCAACACAGCAGCCATTTGCTTTTCTATCTGCTCAATTACACTGTCCATTTGCCAGTCACTTGTGGTGCTGCTTCCACCTCCTCCATGCTGTAGGCCTGTCCCATACATTCCTACTCCTCCAGTGGTATAGAGGGAAGTGTATGGACTTCCATAACTCCCAGCCATACCCATTCCAACAGTCCCAACCTCTGGGTTGTAAGGTGTGGCATGTCGACCCAAACTAGCTGAGCTGCCAACTGTGTAACAACCTTGTCCTGGTGTAGGACCTGCTCTTGCTATGCTGAACTCAGCACTGTATCTGTCTGTTCTCCTAGAATCCCCATCTTTTTTAACAACAGGGCTAGTGTCTCCCCTTAATCTTACTCCTACTCCGACATCTACCCCAGAGGCTCCAGCTGCCATCACTGGAGTGACTGCTGTTCCCACTGATCTCTCTGCCACTGCCTCTGGAACTTGGGTTTGGCACCAGCTCCCATCAGTCTCATCCTTCTGCATGCTGGGTCTTGTCTCAGGTGAGAGTGTTGTAGCAGCAGGGGCAGTAGCAGCAACTGTGGTTGAAGGGCCATGGAGTGTTGCAGCCATCTTGCGTTTGCTGACAGGATCAGGGGAACTACTAGGTTTTTTGTCAAGAGTAGTGCCCAAGGACCCGTCTGAAGGTTTGGTGGATTCAGCGGTCACCACAGTGGCTGGCTTGGATTCTGGAGCAACTTTATTTTGACTGAAATTGGCCGCCATTTTTCTGGTTCCATCATCTGTAACTTTTTTTGTACCAACCTTGTCAGGTTTTTCCTGTGCAAGTTTGGGGGCTATATTTGATTGGCCCAACTGACAAGGAAGCTCCTTATTATCTGATGGGGAAATTCCTACAGAAGGGCCTGTATTCATTATCTCCACCGGTTTTTCTCCTTCCTTCCTTTTCTCCTCCTCCTGGTCCATACCTGCTGGTCTGCTTTCTACAGTCACCTCTAATGATACACTGCTTGATGTTATCCCTCCATCACTTGTTCCTCTATCCCCCTCATCACTTGTCCCTTGAGACACCCCCCCTTCTCCTTCTCCTGCTTCCTCACCACCTTGAACCTCTGCTGAATTGTCAATCAGCGCTTCTGAATTCTTTAGTCGTTGCATGAAAGTAGTGACACGAATTGCTTTCTGCAAAACAGACAGAGAGAAAAAAGGAGAGAAAAAAGGATAAGATTGAAGTTAATATTTTATTATCAATACTTATTTGTTTTCTTCAAAGAAAACAATTGCTATAACAGTAGGTTATGGCCAAGCATACAAAAATAAGCATTTGACAAAAAGCCTATTTAGGCTTCATGTTTTAGCATCATCATACTAAGGGCTGCGATGCTATTTTGTGAACAGAACAGAAAAAATAGTGCCAGTTATTACTTCCAGGAGACTTTAAATTATTGTACCCTGGTTTAAATCCAACTCAAGTCTCATTCTTCCCAAACAACTCCTTAACTGTTTGTTGACTAAAAAAACAGGTAAGTGTAAATCTCCTCCTTATTTGTATGCTCATGAGACTCTTACACTCAGCTGCTTCTTTCAAGTCTACAACTGCTGAAGGAGTTAGGGAAAATGTTTGATCTTAGACGTTGTCTCTAAACCAGGGATTGATTCTCTGGAAGTGAGAAGCTATTTGGACAAAGCCATGTTACCGATCACATTATGGCTTGATTGAGCAGCTTCTGTATGACTTGAACATAACACTGAGGTATGTATGGTGCAATGAGCCAGGATTCTATTAAGAGGAATGGCAGAGGACCTCAGAGTTCAAATCACTGCAGTTCAATAGTCCATAGTGGCCTACATCTTTTATATCCTTTCTAATTCTATCCCTCCTTATCTACACTAATCTAAAAGCTACTCAAGTAAGGAGTAAAGGAATAAACCTTAGTCCTATTTGCTGATTGTTATCATTGTTTTACCAATCAGGTTACAAAGTAGTGCAGATGAGGAGTAAGAAAGGAACATAGCGGGCCACTCTGAACATCTAATCCAGTCTAATCCAGTGAAGAAAAGTGGGGCAAAGTGGATGGATTTCTTCTGGGATAGGCAGAGTGACAGTGGGCAGGAACAGAGCAAATGAGAAGAGGTTCATCAGCACAAACATGACCAGTACATCTCAAGTAGATTATCTTGACGTTTTTTTTTTTTGTTTTTTTTTAAAGATTTTACTTTACAATCTATTGGTGAAAGTGTTTAAAAGTGTGTTCCTCAGCAAGTGGTCAAGATGTTTTGTTACTGAATCATGAACCAGGCTGAATATGAGGATCTACTCATGCTCTGTCCTTCCACTCTCCCTCATAGGAAACTACAATACCTTCAGCTCCTGGGAATCACATGGAGAAAGAGAGAAGAGGATTATAACTGTTACTTATGCTATTTGTTCAGCATTACCATTTTGATTTCCTCCTTCTTGGTCTTCTTTATTTATATGTTGAGGACTTTTTCAAGTCCAGTTTTTTCCTTTTCAAATTATCATTTGCAAACTTGCTTAAACATACCTTTGCAGAGTTGCAACTTGGACAAAAAACCCCACTGATACATGTGTGTGTGTGAGAGTGAGTGAGTGTGTGTGTGTGTATATATATATATATATATATATATATATATATAGAGATATAGATATATAGACACACACACACACACACACACAATTGTTACAGTAAAATAATTTTATTTGTTGGTGTCATTTTCACACCACCTTAATTGTTAACCCTCACTTTGTTCTTGTTACAGATCCTTCCTTCCATTGCTTACTCATTACTAGTTGGTAAATTAATAATTAATTTAGTACTGTGTGAACAGTGTGAGCAAGAGGTGACCCATACCCGCCATTTTGCCTTGGCAAAGTTCTTCTCAAACTGGGCACACACACCATCCTTTAGGTTCTTCTCTGATGCACCATTCCCAGCAATCCTGACATAAGTAACACATGGAATAAAAATGAATCCAAGCATTGCTGACCATGTTTCAACATTTGTATTCTTCTGAATCTCTGTATATAGGTACCATTCATGCCAAAGTGCATCTTGTGCTGTGATTCTCAGCATCTGGTCCACTTCCATAAGTCGACAGACAAGCTCCTTAGCTGGAGAAAAAAAAAAAAAAAAAAGCAAGGCAGTGTGGTTCAGGTTTTGTTTTCTGCTATGAGTCATTAAATCTCTGATATACTGCTGTATTTAACTTAGACAACTGTTAAATATATTCTTTATGCTGTACAGCACTGTAATTCAACTGTGTACTTATTGCCATCATGTGGCCATGTCATGTACCTGCAGGTGAAATATCATCCCAGTATGGTGAATCAAACTCAAAGTCACCAGCAACAATGCGACAGAAGATGATGCGATTATGTAGATCTGTGTTTTCCTCCTCTGTCTCATCATAAAAAGGAGGGTTACCTGATAAGCTGTGAGCAAGAAAGTCAAGAGAAAGAAAATAAACAAGGAAAACAATCTACAATATTTGTCAAATACAGTAGTTATCCATCTAAAGTGTATTAATTGTTATCCATCAGAGATTAATTGTTATTGTTTTTTTCTCTAATTATTAAATCAACAGGTTAAAATAGGTGGACACTCACAGTATGAACATAATGACACCGACAGCCCAGCAATCCACTGGCCGCCCATAGCGATGACGAGCCACCACTTCAGGAGCTGGAGGAGGAGGAGGAGAAGCGCAGTCAGAGAAAAGACAAATGATATAGATTTTCATTTATAAACCATTTCACTACATTCATAACTCTGCCCTGCATAGACAAGAACAGTATTTTACTCTCCCTCCCTTCTTGGTTTCTTACCCTTTTCCTTTGAGGACCTCCATTGTCTTTCCTTATTTATTTGTCTAATTACTTAGCTCAGCATTATGAATAACTGCTCTGGCCTTTTACCAGAGAGAATGGGGCCAAACCCAAGCTCTACACTCCAAGTTACCCTTGTCCAAACCTCAGAGAGGAAGAGGAGTGAGACAGTACACAAAGATGATAAAAGATAAAAGATGAAAGGTGATGACGAGTGGGTGGAAGTGGAGTGCACAAGTTAGATGCTTTTCTTTCTGTGTGTAAATTTTACTGGGTTTCATGATTTTTTTTTTTTTTTTTTTTACTTTCAACAGTAAGCGTTTATCTCTGACATAGTATCCACTTCAAAGGCAAAAAGCAGTGAAGAATTCAAAATGCAAAGTGCCTAAAAAACTGAAAATGCAAAGTATGCCTGCAGGCCTGTGCTCATCGACAGAAGGTAAATGAAAGTACAAGAGGGTGAGAGACAGACAGATAGTTTTGCATAGTGACAGAACAAGAGTTAGTGACAGTATCCTACCCAGATACTCTGGTGTTCCACAGGGCTCTGTGATGGGTCCATTCTCAAATCTGGACAGGTAGAAATCACGAAGAACTACTTTGTTGTGGTTATTTTCTGTGTAGTACATCAGATTTTCCAGCTGTATAAAGTGAATAACAAAAATATATTGTCATTCATACCTCTCGATGATCCCAATAAACCATATCTGTACTGCAAGAAGTATGATTTATGAGGCTCTAAATGTTATCAATATTGGAATTGAAAGACCTTTTATGTGTCATCTCTACCAGTAACATGCAGTAAAAATTATGTTATTGCATGAAATATTATATTTAACTGAAAGAGACTGATAATTGATTTAAAGTTTATGTCATAAATGTTTCATAATATGTTTAATTTCATAGTAAGATAATATCAAATCAAAGTGAAAAATGTAATTTTGTTTTTTGCAGATTTTGACAGTTCAGTCAAAATGAGATATATTTAAATGCAGAGCTGACTGGTTCATTGTCTCAAAATGTGGGATGTAGCAACTATAGATAAAAATGCAATGCATTCCCATTCAAAGTGGGACACCTAGGCACTTTACACAGTGTTATAAATCAGCCAATTCCAACCAAAGGGCTTAATAGTGCTATCTAATGGGCAATGGACAATTTGGCAATGATGCTGCCAAATTGTTGAACTGAAGGAAAATTAAAGGAAAGAAACAATGAATTTTAATTTTATTTAATTTGACTGTGTGGTCCTCATAATTTTTCAATAATTAGAAATGGGATTTAAGTCACAGCATCTGTTCCAGATGCCTTAATGGTTCCACATCTGTACAATCTGATAATGAACCAAAACTTAGAGACATAAATGGAAATGGATCATATTGGTCCCTCGATTGTAATCTGAAGTTCTGTTATTTTAGAACACACACAGAATATAGAGGGTACAATGTCTATGTTAGCCAGTAGAGGGAGTCTGAAGCCCACAAGTTACAGTAATTCCCTTATAATGGCTTGATAATGAGTGCTAAAGATATCAATCTGGCTGCATGTATCACAAGAGATTGAATTAAGCCATAAAGACAGTGTTTATTCCCTTGCTAAAATGTTATCAAATGGAGTCATTAACTAAGATTCCAGTGTCATGCTTGTATGTGTCTCTGCAGAGATTGGACTGACTAAATACTGGAAATTGCCTTCTGGTCTAAGGAGCCATGTCATTTTTGTTATATTTCTAAACGTACGACACCATTTCTTTAATGTCTTTTTAATATAACCGCAGTACACTGAAGGAACCATACCTTCAGATTCCTGTGAACTATATTAAGGGAGTGTAAGTACGCCACAGCCTCCAGCACTTGTCTGATGACATTGGAGGCGTCTCTCTCTGTGTAATTCCCTTGGTCCAAAATCCAGTCAAATACATCTCCTCCTGTGGCGCTGTTCCATTAACACAAACACATGATCACAACACATTTTACCATACACATATTGCATGATGAAACTTCATTCAAAATGGCATTGCTTTAAACCACATGTTTTTGCTAAAATGCTTTCTGTTACACAGTTAGCAAAGCCTGTGGTCTGTTAGTGAAACAGTCGGCTGGCCTAAACCTAGCACTGCTGAGCAATTAAAAATTAGACTGTTGGTCATTACTCTAAAAGACTGGTTAACTTTAGAGAGAGTATAATTGATGAGTGCAATCATCACATATGGCCCCTAGCAAGAGTATATAGCCTGTGTGAGCTTAAAACACTAAAACCAATACACATACAGAGTGAGATACATGACTGCAATTAGTTTCAGAGCAGTCCACTTGCCTGTTTGTCCCACTACCTTATTCTATCCATGCAACAGAACAGAGACACTATGTCGACTTGAATCAGTGTTATTTCTTTGATATAAAGCTGCAAGAGTTGACAAAGCCACTACTCACAAATGACGTGAATGGGGCATGCTTTGGCATATCGATCTCTAGTTCTCTGTAGAGACCCACTTATGGCAAAGCAGTGCTTCAGGAACACTGACTAATGTTGAGTGTTACTAAGAGCAAATATCAAATCTAACACCTCCCTCTGTTGCTGAGAGGAGCAACAGAGCACACAGTAATAAAGAGGATAGACTCAACCCCTACCCTCGAGCTGATGGATTTGTGACTGTAAAGGTACATGAAGGCGCAAACACAATTAAAACACACTTAAAGCACCTTGAAAGGAATGGTTACACAGGAAAGATTGAAATAATATTAGAAACACTCACAGTTCTTGGATGATAAAGTATTCTTTCCGGGTCTCAAACGTATCTATCAGCTGTAGGATGTTAGGGTGGTTGACCCTGGAAAAATGACAAACAAAAGGGGAATAAAACAAGTCTCCAGTGAAGCTACCATTTAACTGAAATGCGTTGCATATTCTCTGAGTTTAAATAGACTCATAAAGAAACAAGATTGTGTGGGCGTAAATCTGTTTATCTGGTTAGATACTTAAAAACAAAACAAAGCCCAAAGTCAAACACTGACATGACTGACTTAAATGACATTTATAGCTAAGGATATTTGATAGAGTGTGAGATCAGCAATGTGAACGGAAACTGGAAAAAGCAAATCATTCTGTCATTCTCTTGCTCTCTGCAGCTCTCTATTCCTCAAGCATACGTCCATCTGTCCACAGACTGACTGCGTACAATTTCAGGATCATGATTTCGTTCTTGGCAGCCTTGCGGACTTTCCTTCCGTCCTTCTTGAGGAATTTCTTACAGACAAACACCTTGTCTGTTTGTCTTTCCTTAGCCAGGCACAGCTCGCAGAACTCCTTCCTACGCAACAGGAAAAAAAATAAAAATAAAAAGACAGAAAGAAAGTAAAGGTAGATATAATGTTAGAAGAAAGTGAAAAGTGGCCATGTGTTAGGGTGAGAGCAAAGGAAAAAGTGGAGGAGCATCAACAAAGACACCATGATACAGAAGATAGAGAAACAAATAAGTGAAAATGTTTAAACTGGATGGAGAAATTTGGTATATGAAAATGTTTAAGAAGAAGCTAACACTAGTCTATTGTCTGACTTCTGAAGCATCTAGTAGACTAGTATAGATAATGCACACGTTATCTTTGTCGCAGGCTTATCACCTTTTTCCGTCATAAATTAAGAGCATACAGCCAGTGTGTGCACTTAATTCTGAGTTTTATGTTTGTATGTGTGTGTTATATAAAAGATGAGCAGAAATCTCTGAGGCCAGATGCTGATGCTGCCATATGGCCTCTTACACTGATTGGTATGTGTGTAGTATAGGGTGCACACATGTATGTGTGTGTACTATGTGTGTGAATATGTGCATCTGTGCAACTTCAATGTGTCAAGGAGAAGTGTACAGCAGAAGAAAACAGTCAGTATTTGGCTGTTATTTTCACAGCTCTTTGAAAAATATGTCGGAAAGATTTTCCTTTTTGGGCAGGATAGAGAATATTTTAAGTGAATAAATGTAAGACTTCCAACAGTGTGTTTTATGAACTGTGATGATCAAAAATATGCAGACAACTGCTTGGCTAAAATGTGAAAAACGTGTCTCTTAAGGCTGTTACTCACTAGCCTCATGCTATTACATTCTGTCATTCCTTCACTGAAAGCTCTGATATGCCAAACCAAATCTGCAGCGGAAGTGGATCTGATTCAATTTGAAATAATTCATGAAGAGAATAAAGGACATTTGGGAGAAATGAAAAGTGGCATGTGTGTAAATTCTAAATGTGGAGGGGAAAAAAAGTTGGCACATATAAACAAAAGCCTTGCCAGGTTTATGATACTTACGCTCTGAGCACTTGTCCAATCTCATATTTATCGGTGACATCAGATATGCTATCATAAGTCCGCCCATCTCGCAGGGCAAGGCACCCAAATGGCATGACGGCATTCACCTGACAAAAAGAGACAAAGCCATTTCAATCATTGAGTAACAAAGTGGGCAAAATAAAGCATTAATAATAATTCGGATGACACCTTTAGGTAACAGGGATAAAGGCAGATTGCCGAGAAGCATGGGCGAGCATGTTAAGGAGGAGCAGAGGTAGTGATGAAACATTATGAAAGCCTCCTGTGGTTGAAGTATAAGATATCAAGGGAGGGACGTTACTATTAGCCTTGAAAATATATAGTGCCGCGTAGAACTGCAGATAGAGCCAAGTCTGAACAAATCAGTATACTAACTCTGGTATCCTGGTTGCGTGCCAGTCTAGTCAACAGATACTAAGCTACCCACTAAGCTTCTCTCTACTTTGCTAAAGTCTGTGGATTCTGTGGAACGTCTGTCATATTGGAGTTAAACTTTACTTATAAAGGGCAGTGTCCCTGTGTCCCCAAAGCAGCTGGCATCTTTAGCAGTCATTTGAGCCATGAGTAACACTGATTGCACTGTATATAAAAGACAGGAAAATTGTTTTTTTGTTGTTGTTGTTCATAGTGTGCGAGTGTTTGTTTGGATTTTGTTCTCCAATCTGGATCAGTATAGTTCATGACCTTCTAAACTCACCATGTATGTCAATCATTATGACTCTCCATGATTTGATTTGGCTTTTCATCTTACTTTAACCCCCCGCCCCCTCCCCCTCAAAGTGTTGCCCTTCAAAATAACTCCTATGATAATATGTTTGTATGCGCATCCATTTTACTATTGCATTCCACCTGAAAATAGCTTGTGACCCCACAGGAGGTTCCAAACGCCCAGGTAGAGAATCAAGGATGTACAGTAGATAGTGAATCAGCAATCAATATAGCATCTCACCACAGTCCTCAGGCAATCCTCACCCACATCCTTTAAACTCTCCATCTACTGTAGGAGACACATTCCCTGGAAGTTTAAGATATCTATCACACAGGTTTATCTCCGCTCCTAAATACCTGTATTAACCCACTCCTCTTGGTTAATTCATTTCTATTGCTTCTGAGTCTAGACAATTCCTTTATAAATAATTTCTTTCCTGTGGTTTATCTATTGTCTCTATGGGGCTTGAGGACAAAAAGATGAGTCCTTTGAAGTGTCCAAGTCAGGAAATTATGTGATCATAGAACATGATGGGATGTTTGATGAAAAATTTTGATTAATGTGAGTGATGCTAGAGGTGGTTAATAATGCTATGAAAATGACTTCAGGGCTTTGTTATGTGGTAAGAGAGGAGGCGAGGCAGATGAAAGAAAAATGGAGAGACAAAGTATAAAATATGATGTGAGAACAAGAGATATAATACAATGGAAATCCACTGAAGTAATGACTCTTTGTTGGTGCTAATTTAGAATTACAGAAGAAATATCATCAATGGTAAATCTTCGGCCCCACGCTCCTTTTTTCTCACTTAATGTGTGTGTTAGTGTGTGTACTATTACAACTGCAGATGATAGGGCCAGTGGTGCTTTGGATAAATGGTGGAGGCGGGGCTGGAGAGCACTATGTAATCCCGGTGCTGGCCCTAATCTCTAATCTGTACCCCTAATCCAGAGCACTGGGATATGCTGTGTGAGTCTGTGCATGGCTATGTGTGTGTGTGTGTGTGCGTGTGTGTGTGTGTGCATCCACAAGTATGTTCGTAAAACCAAGTGCTAAAGGTTGATGTGGATATGTCACATGTGCAGATATGAGTTTGAGCAAGAGGATGTGTGTCCATTTGTGTGTTTTTGTGTGAGCGTAATGCCCCAGTGAGACTGAATCTGACGGAATTTAGTGGTAGATTGAAAAAAAGGCCTAGTTTTGTCGGGAGATTATGTAAGAACAACAACATTCCCATGGTTTGGTCCAGGACAGTGAAGGTGATACTGGATTGATATGAATGGAGCATGTCTATCCCTGCGGGAACAAACTGTCCCTGCTGAATTACAAACACCACCTGCCAAGCTCCAAAAGTCATTAAGGGTCAGGCTATATATTCCACCGTAACTTTTTAAAGGGTAACTTTCGACTGTACTGCGTTCACCATTCTCAAAGTCTGTTCCCACTGACTACCAGACTGTCTGAGTATATATATATATATATATATGTGTATAACCCGATTTTTATCAGGATCCCCAAATCCCCAAACCGTCTCCCTCCTGCATCTTACTGCTGATATTTCAAAGCTAAACATAATTCACATTTATGTTTCAAGGCTTCAACACTGGCCTGGGAACAAATTTAGAGATTTCCTGGAGTTACTGTCCACTAGAATTTCCCCCTGTGACCCATAGTTTAAGGTTTTGCTGAATCTTATTCTAAATTATCATTATTGGTTTTTTTTTTTTATTGAATTCAGTATATAAAGTGGTTGCCTCATTGTTATCAATGACAATAAGATTTTGCCTTACAGATAAAACTACAGATTAACTTCATTTATCCACAAGGGCAAATTTATCTCCCATGAGCTAAAAAAAATAAAAAAAAATAAAGTGAAATAAAAAATAAAATCAAAAAGGTAACCATCAGTCTTTCATTCTTCAGACTAAGGATGAGGTGGGTCATGCACTGCAGCTGTTGTTGGTCAGACTGTGATGAAGAGGATGATCCGGATTGTCCAAGATGTCCTCCAACATAGTATTCATCCATCCTGCATCTCTCTCAACACTGCACTAGCTTTCCTTATCCTGTCATCTTGCATCTTTCTGTACGATGCAGCCTCCCCAGCCAACATGGAACAGCACATTCACCACCACTGACTGGTAAAACATGTGCAGATGTCAAAGGACTTTCTTAGGAAAAGTCACTGATTTACAGATTTTCGGTAAGAGTGCATCTGTGTTCAGGGACCAGTAGATCTTGTAGTGTAAAAACAAAATAACATATTTGCATTTTGGCAGCACATATGTATTTTTTTGTTCTTAAATTATGTTAATCTATATCCATTTGCACCAGCTGTAATAGTCCAGTCAACACAATAAAATGAGTAGATTAGAAGAGATGAAAGAGGTGAAAAATGTAGGGAACAAAGAGGCACTGACAAAGACATGACTAACTGCAAAGGTGAATAGGAAAATGCCAAATGAGAATGGCAGAAAGTGTAAAACACAGACCTGCAGAAGCAGATTGAGAGCAACTCTCAACTTCACAGCTCCACAGGATATGTCTGTGAATGTGTCTGTGAAAGGGTGAGTGGGGGGTAGGGGGTGTAGGTGACGGGGGATTAAAGGGCTGTCCTCAAAGTCAGAAGACACACACTCATGGCAGGAATGCTAAGCAAAACAATGCCACGACATATATCTATGGTAGTGGTGCACAAAATAAAAGCAGCAGAAACAAAAAAAATGAAATTGAATATTCACATCTGAGTTGCTTGTGTAACTGTAATCTGACTACTTACTTTCCTGCAGTAATTGAGTATTCTAGAGACCAACTGTACCCACATTTGTTAGCTAAATTTCCAGATAACCTCACTTAGGATCAAGAAATGCTGTCAAAACTACAAAAAAAAGGATTACTGATAATTCCAGACTTTATGTATTTCATTATAATAATTCCGTTGTATGCATATACACCTATTAACACGCACAGACTCAGATGTGAAGACACGCTGAGCGATCTGCGACATCACACTTTCTCTTCACCACCTTAAATGCAATTGCTCCTGGATATCTCTGTGTGTAAGAGTGTTCCTGCGTGCTTGTTCACAAGTGTTGTGTTTAGGCTGCAGCAAGGCTCAAAAATGAATCAAAAGGAAATAGAATACCTTTTTTATCACCACAGAGGAGAAGTGTTTCAGAGCAGCTCAGCATCAAGGTTACTCTGCTATTTACTGGCACTCATCTCTGTCCTGTTAAGTCCATATGAAGTCCATGCCAGTTCTTCTTTCCTCATCTATTAAAACTAATGTCATATTTTCCAATTCATTACTAAAAATAATATGCAGATTACATGCAGGAAAAAAAAAGTCATTTACAACAATTCTGTATGACAAGCTGCAGTGACTAGCTTTTGAAGTGCCTTCATCATAGCTGAGAATGATTGTAAATGTACATATGGGAATGTAAATGTACACTCACTGCTGTGTGACAGTCAAATGGTTAGGTCTGTCATTGTGTCCTTGGGATTCTTTGTAGACAGATGCTTCACGGTGCTGCTTGTAAATCACCAACGCCATCATTATCAGCATCACCAGGTTCCAAATCCTGATATCTGCACAATGCGATTAAGTGATGCAGCACGGCTTTGTTAAAAGGTGACATTAGATCTACGGTGTGATAAGATGAGTGATAACAAGATGCGTGTGTGTCTGTTAAAATACAGCATGTTAAGTATGTCAATGTTTGCCCCAAGAGAAGAATGGGTCTGCTGTTGACCTCTTGTTACTTCTGCCTGTGTGAACAAGACATGACACACCTCACATGTCGCATTATCCACACAGTTTTTAATGGCCTCCACAAGGCGCATGTATTTACATCAGTTTATAAGCACGCACATCATATGGCTCGGTGGACTTAACTACTCCTGTCTTTACGTGACACGGACGCATACTCTATAAATCTGTCCTTCATTAATGTTTGATGCACCACTCGGCCTATCAGTGTGAACACAGGTACGTGATTCTATAGAAATAATATATTTATCACTTCAATCAGACAGAGGGATCTGTTCTGTTTTAGTAAAAGCCTCTGTCTTCCCTTGGCTCTCTTGTTTCCTTTCATGCTTTCTTTTTGCATTCCTGTTGCTTCACCTCTCCCAGCCTCTGCATGGTCTCATTCCTTCTATGGCAAAACTCTAGTCTCAAAGGTTTAGTCAAGGCAGTAAGGAAGCTAAAAGGAAAACCAGGGGCCACAACTGATGTGGTAACCTTCATGTCCTATTGGGAATAATAGACACGACAAGCCTGGAAATGGTTGCCATTGTGCACATTAATGCTGTAAAGCCTGACCTATTAAATCATTAGTCTTGATTGGTCCTTCTGAACAACCCCAAACAATGTTTTTTCAATTATCAATTTACATTTATGAGTTTAAATTTTGTATCATAGACATAGACATTGTGTCTCAATGCTCAATATTATTATTTTTGAACAAACAAAAATATAATACAACAGAAACATGTCTAACAAATTGGTAATTTCAAAACTGACAAAGTTCTCCCTCCTTCCTCATTAATGACAATCTTGTAGTGTCACTGGAAAGGCTATTGATGAATGATTTCCTCCTCCCTGGTGGATTATCTGTGTATTGCATGTATCTAATTATATACATCAGGTTTTTGAAGGAAAAAAAATCACACTGTTCATGTAGAAGGCTTCAAAACTCATGTATCAAATATGATACGTTTGGTGTTACAGGATTAAAGCCAGGCTAGGTTGACTGAGTTTACATAGTTTAGACTTTCATTTACATAAACAGAAATGTGGTATTTTGCATCCTCAAAACCCTCATGTGTCTAATGAAGGCCAATATTAACATTAGGTTTGACCTTTAATAAAACTAGAAATTAATGTTATTTGTCCTCATCTAGTTTTGTAAAGTGTGTGTGTGTGTGTGTGTGTGTGTAAATGTGCATGTAACTCTACTGATCCATGTATAACAAGATATGACAGTTACTCCCTGTTACACATTGATCAGTCCCTACCACAAGTTATTGAATTCAAACGTGAAATCATGTTTTCACTGAGCTTCTGCAGTGCTTAGGGTTTAAAATCTGCAAAAAAGTGTTTCATTAGTCTCTCAGCCTTATGTAAGAATTGCACTGGATGTAATTATAAAATAATAACACAACGATAATTCTAGACGGGGCTCAAAGCACTTTCATGTTGTCATTAATATCACTTTGCGCTGCAAAACATATTTCCAGTAAGAACATAATGGCATTAAACTGAATTCAGCTCATTGCCTGAAACAAGTGTGGTTTTGATGGTGAGAAAAGCCTGCACTTGTCTGAGGTTGGTCCCAGTTCCTATTAGAATGTTGTGACGTGAAGCTGGAACGAATAAAGAGCTGTGACGACAACGCAGAGTACACATGAGAGAAGAACAGAGACAGAGAGCAAGAGAGATGACGAAGGGAGGCAGATACTGGACCAATTATCAGCAAAAGTGTGCTTATTAAAAAATCTAGTGTACTACAGGATATGAGGATGAGAAACAGAGTAAATGGATTATGATTTAAACTCACACATGCACCAACACTAGTATGTGCTTGGGTGTGTTCATGTGCGTTGGTAAATTGAAACCCACGTTTTCTTCCTCTAAATTTCCAGTATGGGGTCCTTCCCAAAGCTTGTAATAAACACTAATTCCTTTACTCCTCACAGAGCCTCACTCATGATAGGTTATGTATGTGTTTCCTGTGGTGTGCTTTTGTGTGTGTAAGCCAGAAAAGCACACTGAGTGTATATGCATGACTGCGAGGCATACACAAGACCAGAAACAGGCATAATAAGGAAACGCTCTAATGAAAATTAATCACATCTGCGTAGAATGAGAACGCTAGAGAAACTCATTTCCAACAGTAAACACACACAAAAACACCCAATCTGTGTAGCTCTATTCACACATAATTCATACAAGAGCAAACTGTCACCTTATTCTCAATGATAGGATTCCCCAGTTGCGAAGCATCACACCACTCTGTTGGAAATATTTCCTTTCTGATGTTTTATTCCTTCCTTTGTCCCTGCTTGTCTGTTCTTGGTTTCCTGTCCCCTCATTAGGAGAGTGGATCTGTGCAGCTCAGTAAGTGCATCCTCAGGGAGAAGGGCCACAGAGAACCACTTTTTTTATTTGACAAAACTGTGTGTGTCAGTAGCTTAACATAGAATGACGCAATACCTGACTGACAGACCTGCTCCTTCTGACTTTTTTGTCTAAAATATCCTGAGGCAGGACCTGGAGGTACACAAAAATCTCGATATCATTTCTTCTTTTGGCATTAAATTGAGAATTCAACAGAGAAATGAAAAAAAAAGGTAATTTTTTATTTTATTTTAAAAAGAACAACAAATAAATGGTTGTTGTTGTACCAATTTTATGCTCAAAACAAAAACAGAATGTGAAAAAACAAAAATGACATTGTCATGGTTTTGGGTTATTTTGTCTTTTATTTTCTTATTTTTCATTGTTTCAGCCTGTCCTCTGTCTGCCCTGTTTTCCCTTAGTCACGCCCCATGACCTGATTACAAGATTACAGCCACCTGATTAGGACAGGTGTTCCCAATCAGGTGGCCTCTATATATACTCTGCTCATTCACTCACTCCTTGCCAGATTGTAGTTGTTCTCAGTTCAGTCCTGTGTTATTTCTGTTTGGTTTGACCTCTGCTCTGGATTCTGCCTGCCTGCCCCTGACTTCAACCCCCGCTCGTCTGCCTTCTCCTTTTGGATCGTCCTCACTTGGTTTCGACTCTGGACCGTCTTCTCGCCCTCCCGTCTGCCTCCTCCTACCGACCCTCGCCAGTCCCCGACCACGGCCTCGTCCTCTGCCCCCCCTGGATCGACCACGGACCGTACTGGATTCCCTAGCAGTCAGTCTACAGACGCTGCCTCAGTGACTTTGCATTATTCCTGACTCTGTAACCCAGTTTATAATAAACTGTGTTTTATTGAACATTCCGATTCTTTCTGGTTCTGCATGTGGGTTCGCAGCATTAAGAACATGTCAGACATATTGATATTTAATCTGTGTGTTTTGTTTGACTCAGGACACTTGATGGACTACGGTGGCCTAGAGGAGGCTGGGTCACATAACTAACAGAGGTGGTTTGATTTGCATCATAGTCTGTATATAAGAAGAGGAGAGAACCCACACTTTGTTCAACTGTTGCTTTGAAGGCAGGATTTTGCTCTTTGGTGTTGTTCCCTTGTAGCAAGAAGTGATCATATTTGGACAACAGGGCAAGAGCTTGTGGGGTGCTAATGTTAAACACTAGCTTAGATAAATGTATATAATAAACAAACACTGAAATGAACCTGAAATATCTTAAGAGAAGTAAATATAACTAACAATATTATGGTTGTTACTAAATGTTTTCTGCCTTTTTAGATCCACTGTGATCTGTGAGTTGCTACGCACAAATGTAAATAATAAGATGAGACAGAATATTGTGGTGTTTTGGTAAAATAAAATCACAAGAGAGAGAACTTGGATCACACTTCTCAGGTCCCAATGCACCACATGACTACGAGAAGGCAGTTTTATTTACTTCCATTAACAACACATGTGTAAAACCTCACAGACTCTAAGGCATCAGGACAGACTGTTCAGTCATGGTGTCAAACTGAAATATTCCTTCCACTCACTTAACTCAGCTACTCTCCCCTATAGGCATAACATGAGTTATATAACTTCATAACGCGTAAGAGAAACTTGCTTTTAACGCATATTTACAATGTGCAAAGCAGCGTCACATGACTCAGCGACGCTGTAAATCGTGTGACTCACCACAAACTGTCCCCATAACGTGATCTTTGTGGCATGCTATGGTATTGCTAAAATTGCACTTATTATTATTTTTTTAAATAAATTCATAGTTCATAGTTGATATTATGCACATTTTTTTTAAAGGATTGCTTATGAATGTTCCATTTTCATGATGGAATTTTACTTTTTTCACACCAAAATATAGTGAAAAATTGTTTAAAATGATTTACTTATTTTACTTATTTACTTACTTAACATTTTAGATACTTCTGTTATCATACATATTCTTATGTTTATAATCCTTTACATGAAGACACAATTGTGAATCACTTCCATTTTATTTTATTATTATAGTATTATTTATTAAATCAGCAAATGTTTAAAATAAAACATTTGTAGAAAGCATGACATTTTGTGATTAAAATACTAGACAAATAACAGATTGATCATATATGGCTAGTACACACAATTTACAGCTTGGTCCCCCCCCCCAGTTCTAAAATACTGTTTGCACCTCTGAGCAACATGAAATGATCTTTGTTCTCTACATCTTTATTGCCAATATCTGTACTCTATACAAACCCAGAAGAAGATCTATAAAAGTGTTTATTTTATTTATTTAGCCTTTGTTTATACAGGTAAAAACACATGGATATCAGGATCTCATTTTCAAGTGTGATCTGTTCAAGTATATATGCCTTGGAAACCTATACAACCAGAGTTTTGTTCATTCTTATTTGTCCGATTTGTGATTATTAAATTCTATTTTAACACATATAAAATACAGTAACAACATAATATTGGCATTGTATATTGGCATCAACTGTCATGGACTCATCAGCAACACTGTTGGCCATTAAAAAACCTGTATTGGCCCCCATCCCTTTGGTTCCACTCATGAATATAGCCGGCTTAAAAGGCTTATATTTTGCTAAACCCCCTTTTATTAGTCTTTGATTCATTTATTTGTGTATTTGGACTCTTCATAAAGATTGAATTAGAACCCTCCAGCTACTGCAAATGTATCTGTATATTAATTTTGGCAAAACTCAAGTGGATTTTTACAACCTGTTTTAATTTCTGTTTAATTTGTTTCATCTATAACTAGTTGCGTCAAGACATTCACACATATAAGGTCAATACTACCGATGAACATTTGTCTGAGTACGACATAACAGTTTGTCAGCAGCAGCGGTTGTAGTCCATACTGAAAATATGTCCATACTTTGAGGCAATTACCTAAAATGTTCAGTTGTTGGTTGAATGGAATAGAGGAGCACAGTCAACAACCTGGAGGGGGCGGGGCATGTGCGCTTAAAGGGGTGCTCAAGACCACCTTGAAGATGGACCTGTGGAGTTGAATTAGTGAAGAATTCACACTCAAGTATAGCATTTACAGTTTATGAAGACCACAGGGGAATGTTTTAAAATGCTTAAAAAGCAACATGTCATTCCTTTAAAGTTGTTGTACAGTACATATTGACCTTTAATCATATTGTCATTGATGCAGTCTTAGAGGACATGACATTACCTATTACTTCTACTCCCTGCCTGCCCATTCAAGCTGTAGAGGAGGGACACAGAATTTGTCTAATTGCTACCTTGGAAAAGTGTCCTCACTTTTCTATAGCAACATGGAACAGCATCAGATGATCTAGAATTATATAGTCTTTTCAATCAGTCAATCAATCTTTATTTACGTAGCACTTTTCATACAGTGAGGACGTAACACAAAGTGCTTTACATATAAATGTAAAAATCAGTACACTCCCCCTCCCACACACATACACAAAAAGACTAATGTCCCATTTGCACTAATGTCAATATTTTTGCAAAAACTATATTTTTTTCTATATTTGGGCCATTCAACCATTTTAAATTAATACAAAAATTAAGATAAAAAAAATGCTTCCCAAAGTAAAGATGTTTATGTGGACACAGAAGTTATAAACCAATGGTGTTACATCAGTTTTTACTCTGTATTATGAACAAGCACCTTAAACATTAAATCCAGATGTATGAATCACTATTTGATCTGAAGTCGGATCAGTACAGGTACCTCTTTATGAAACCTCTTTATGACAGGACCGGTGTTATGGTGAAATCAGGTTTTGTTGTTGTTGTTTTTTTGTTTTTGTTTTTTCAGTGTGAATAGAGATATAGTAAAATAAAAATAAAATTAAAAAATGCTGCTGGACAGAATTTTTATTTTAAAAAAGGAAGGAAGAAAATAACAGTGACCTGCAGATAAAAGGTGTGTGTCACCCCCCCCCCCCCACACACACACACACACACACACACACACACACATTTTTGGCTCCTGCAGCTTTTAAGTGTCCACACTGGGCGACTGATTTACAGAAACTGTAAGAAACAGACAGCTAATGTTTTGGTATGTTGAAACATTCACAATTATTATTTTCATAAAAAAGAAAAGATCCTCTGTCATTAAACGGCAGGTCAGCAATCTCAAAACTCAACACAAAACTCACATGGGAGAAGACATTTTTCAAAAAAGATCGATTTTTAGGGATTTCAAATGCCAGCTTAAGGGGGATGAAAGGGCTAAATCAGAGGGAAAACAACAGAGAATGAGAAAGATAGAAAAATGTTTCATTAAATCTATATTGTTGTGATCTACACAAACAAAAAGCTGATAGAATGAGTGAAAAGCAGATTTGGACAGTGTTGGACATTCACAGTCAGATCATTTAAGCACCCACCAATACGTAGAAATGCTAAACTCACAAACAATGGAATGTGTTGATTGTTAATTTAATTACATTCACCAGCAGGATTTATGTTAATAAAAGTACAAGCATGATTCATATACCGGAGGCGAACAAAATAACATTAATGTAAATACGATCCAATACTGAAGGCCTGCTGTTCTGTTATTTAATTTACAATATAACTATGAGAACATAGCTGGGATTCTTCTAAATGTATGTTACATCCACGACATGCTGCTGAAAAATAAAAACTAACAATGCATTGGTTGATCTCTTGGTAGTTTCAATGTACCATCTTGTATTTCTCTATTGAGGTGGGCTGGAAATAATTTTTGGACCACCGTAGACATGTTGTAAAAGATGAAATTTCTGCATCTCAGTGTGATTCTTCCACCTGAATTCTGATTTTCATGTCAAGGACAAACTACTGTGGATGAAGTAAATGGTGGAGTGTGGGGGGAGGGATCTATGAAAACCGATTGCTTTTATTGCACAGAATAAAATGTGTAAAAGACAAAAAATCCTTGCGACGTGCAAACAGCAGACAACCACACGGTGAAGTGACTGACAGAGAATGGGAAAAGTGAGAAGAACAGCCGGCTTGTGCTTTTCGTTCATAAATATTTTTACAGTTTGTCTGTATGAGTGAGAAATGTGCTCAACATGTAAATGCACCTCCATGCTTTATGTAATAGATTTATATAATATATTTATGATTCTCTGTCCTTTTCGTCTCATGCTTATGATTCTTTTCCTACTCACCTTCTCATTGCTCTCATCTTTTCCTCTCTTCTTTATTGTTATGTATAGGTCTATAAGTTCAATGCTTTCTTTGATTTAAAAAGCCCCACTGGAGAGAAAGCCCCCCCTCCCTTCAGTCTGTGTGACTGGGAGTGTTCATTCAACTTATCTCTATTAGATAGACTAAAATATAGATACATCATGCACGCACAGTCAGTCTTTGGATCGTACATGGTTTTAATCAACGTATAATTCACCCTTTTAATATTCAAATCACATCCAAAAATAAATGAAACAAATGCATTTTATTGTGTTGCAGCTTTTTCGAGCATTCGATTGTATGCTGAAGTCATGTATAGAAAATGAGAAAATAATACATGAGTACAAAACATGACATTTATGGGACTCATTAGTGTAATTCATACATCTGCTAGCCTTGACAGTCAGTCATGGAGAGATTTATTCTGTTCAGAAAAAATATAGTCTGTCACACCTCAGTATGTCACAGAATAAAAGGCAGGAGCTTGTGGGTATAGTAGGGGGGTTTCTGATATATTTCTGGGATGACTCGTCTGCACAGATCCTGCAGATCTTTTATTGTACTATGTCATCCCTCCTTGAACAAGAAGAAACTCATGATTGATTGAGTAACTAATGGTGAAAGCAGTGAAATGATGTCTGTGGACATTCATCTTAGAATGTTTGCATCGTGTACTGAATTAAAATGCTCTTTAAAAAATGTCCACACTTTCCATGATGGATAATAATCTTTGTTTTAACTTTTATTTAGTGATTCACTAATGTAACACAGACAACATCAGAAACATTGTTGCTATGAATTGAATCAGTTTTTCATTTAGCTCATAGAAGATTAAACCAGTTTGATTCAACTATACAAACTAGTTGAACTACTGATCCATCATTCAGATGGTCTGTATACCAGTGACCTACACTGAATGCATCATAGCACTCAATCCATTATTTTGCATTAGTCACAAGCAACATAACGTACTGAACAGAATATCATGTCTGTTTGTTGTAAGCAGATTCATGGAACTGCTAGTGTCTAAAGAGCTGAGGCAGCATCATGAAGAACTCACTAGAATGAATGAAGGAGATGTACATGATCCCTGTGGCATGTGTTTGAAAGATTATGTGATTTTTATGTGACGACAACAGGATACATGGCAGTGTCAAAGACTTTAGCAGTGGGATTTTTGATAATAGAAATGGATGTTTGCGACAATGATCATGTTAATGACTCTGGTGAAGTGGCAGCCAGGGGCGGATCTAGGTAAATTCCTGGGGGGGGGGGGGGGTTGAAGTCTGGGCAGATCGTCATGATCCATATAAATAGAATTCCCCATTATAATTATTACCATAAATAACAAACTTATTAT
>JAPSES010000236.1:6274750-6294635 GCA_029822895.1 Maxillicosta whitleyi
AGTAAGTAAATAAGTAAAATAAGTAAATCATTTTAAACAATTTTTCACTATATTTTGGTGTGAAAAAAGTAAAATTCATCATGAAAATGGAACATTCATAAGCAATCCTTAAAAAAAAAATGTTACAATGTTGTTATAATCTAAAATGTTTGAGTCTGTGAATTAATAATGGAATTGGTTTGTACAATAGATGTATAACAGAATCCAAGATTGATCTAAAACAGTACATAGAGTGATAAAGAACTAATGTAAATGAACTATAAGTATAAGAGAAATAAATATACAATAAGAAATAATGTAAACTGTTTAGATACTTAGCATGTTTCAGAGATCATGTGAGTTGGTGTCATGGCTTTAATAGTGAATAAAAAATAAATGTGAATGACAGAATCCACAAAGTGCGATAATTAAGAGTAAATATTTGAAATACTCAGGCTTGATTATGATTTATTTAAGAGAAAACACGTCAAAGTGTAAAGGGTGCCTTTCAAGTTTATTATACAGATATTGTAATTTATCTATTGATATATTTTTATTGTATTGTCTGTAATTTGGCTTCTCCTCCAGCAGATGGCACCCTAGGCAGCTGCCTGTTTGGCCTATACACAGAGCCGGACTGGATAAAATATCATTGCATTATTAATGCCTTCTGAATATGGCACACAACAATGCCATTGAGCCTTTCTTGAGTCATGGTGGATCACAACCATGAATTCCATCTGCTGCACTGAAGTTGGGCTCTGCTTCCACAGATATGGGCACCACCGCCAGAATCAAGACGGTACATGGAACATGGAGCTCCAAAAATGTGACATCTAAACTTAGCCCTTCACAGTTTCAAAACCATGACATCAGAGAACATGGATTTCAACAAAAATGACAGTTAATGACATTAAATGAAAACCCCAACGTTTATGCTTGTATATGCTAGATTTCAAGGCTTTTAAAAATACGGTATTATGAGTACAACTGAACGCACCATTCACCGTAGGCATGTAAGGCAGTACAAACACCAGGATGTTCACGGATCAGGTGTGCACTATTGTTAACAGAGGATTACATGGAAAAATAAACACCTTGCTTTCCCAACTTAGCAAGTTTCTGCTCCAACCACCTTCTTGAATCGGTGTATTGTATACTGATTAATTTGGTGGGGGGATGGATCGGGTCACTATAAATGTGGGAGGGACTCATCCCCCCGTCCTCGGTGCTATTTGTGTGCATGATCTCACTATAGGCAAGGCTGCCATTTTTCACTTCTGTTATGCGTGCAGGTTAGGAAAAACAGATTTCATACAAAAAGTTTTTAGTGCAGAAGAAATTGCCATGCCAGGCAGACACGACCGTGTTGCACATGGCTCACGTGTCAAAACATTAAACCACTGTGTTAAACAGGTCCCATGAGCACAGACACTCTTACACCTCACAGAATCCAAGACAATAGTTCCTGAAAGATGTAAGAGATTATGCAAAGGGACAGAGAGGAACAGAAAAGTGACAAATATTTCATAAGTTTTAGAGTGCTATTAAACATTCAGATGATGCCATTAAAGGCAGAGAAAGGTGGAGGACTGATGAGTGTCTGTAAGTTTCCCTCTGAGTGTGTGTTTGTATGTGTTTACAGCCTTTGTGTGTGATGGTGTGTAAGGGGTCAGTTTGAAAGAACATCTTTGTCTCTTGTGGTTTCTGTCTGAGAAATCTGCAGCAAAGGAGTGAAGAGTTGAGTGTGCTTACACAAAAAGGAAACACAATGTATCAATGAATAAGAACGTGACTCCCTTCAGGGCCTTCAGCTGATGCTACTTTTACCGACAAACTTAATTGGTGTGAGTGTGTTGGGAGGGCACTTTTGGTTACACTTAATCCACTTTTGGATGATAAAGAGATTCTTCTGTGGGGAGTTATATTTCTCTCTGTCAAAAAAAAACAAAAAAACACATGTTGGGTTTAAGGAACATTACGTCACCTTTCATTCATTTCCTGCAGACTTTCCCTAATCTCAACCATCACTGTAACTCATCTAAACTTTAGCCTTACCCTGACCCTAACCAAACCATAGTCTATACAGATACAGAACAAGTCTGAGATGTAAAATTGATCGTTTTTCATTTGGTGGGAAAAACAAGAGATAAATACCTGCTCATGTACACACAAGCCCACAAACACTTTCCAGTTCACTTTTCTCTTTTTGTCAAACAGATGCAGACCCACTAATGCACCTACCCACGATCCACCTACACACACTCACACACAAATGCACATGTACATGAGCTTAGCCACTGGTCTCATTGTTAGATTTGCCCTCTTGAGGGAATAAATTAATCTGCAAAACCTTTTTCCTGACATTCATTTGTGTATGTGTGTGCACACACCTGCACAAAAGCATGTGTGCATCTCAAAACTGATCATGACTACATTAATTAATACATTAATTCCTTTTGTGGCTAAATGTGGCCTTTGAACACAGTGTGCAGAGTGCCTCTCCAAAAACTCAGACTTTAATTGAGATGCTGGATCCACACCTCAGTGCATACACACATGCACACATAAAGAAAATAAAAGACTCAGTGAAACAGCAGGAAATGCATACAGATGAACACAAAATCTAAGAAAAACACAAAACCTTTCCCAACTCAACCCAGCCTGGATATTCAGCTAATATACTGGCAGTTTTCTCAGCTCCTTCAATTTTCCATCACCATAAACCTCCATTTAGTCTGCATGCTTCTACCTCTGAGAACGGATCTGCCAGACCAAGGTCATCTGACCCCAGCCTGGTTTTAAATAAATGACCCTGAGCGCTAACAGAGTGCAGGCTGTTTATCTTTTTTCTAAGCTTATTGATTTTACAGAGGCACACCTATGTCAATAAAATCATCAGCTGGGAACATGGAACACAGGATGGCGTGAGCCTGAACTGGTCTGTCAACCACAATGAAAGACAAAAACAGACATGAGCAGACTTGCACCCTGGTGACTCTGTTTCCTCCTCTTTCCTATAAAACACCAAGCATAGATAGTCAGGTGCTTTGGTGCTCTGAGCTTTTGGCCACAACATACTCTTGCACAACATACTTTTGTCCATGTGGAGGTGAGATGACGATGATTTTGTCAAAGTTGAAGATGTGAATCCTCACTGGCCTTGCAATTCTTCATAGATTCTTGATGCACCTCGACATACTACTGATGATGCTTTTTTCTTTGAGTGTTTGAAAAAATAAACGTTTTATCATTTTAATTCCAGTACATGTACTCAAGTAATTATGTGATCTACCTTAAAAACACTCCGGCATGACAACCAAAATCCTGCAGAGACGGTATGAATATTCACTGATCACACGATTCTCTTCATTTATGATGTGATCTTTGCATTGAGAAATTTCCAACCTCTCTAGAGAAAATTCCCAATTTAAAATAATGAAGTCTTTAATTCCTTAATTTGACTTTGTTAAGCCGCTGACATAAAATATATCTCTGTATTAGTTGGTTAATGAGGCTGTAGATTTATGCTTTTTTGCTTAATTTAGCTGCTCAAATTCTTCCCGTGAGGTTGAAAGACACAGCATTGTTCTTTTTAAGACTGTCAATTGTGGGAGTTAGTCATTTCTAGTTTACTGTGTCACATCTGCAGTAATCTGAGCCCTGAAGGCTTCTCTCTTGCACATATGCACACCCATACATGCATCTAGTCTAAAAAGAGATGTATAAACATCACACAGACCAAGGACACAGTTGTATCATCACACATGTGCACGGTACGTACAGTAATGCTTATAGAAGTCATATCTTATTAGATAATGGAATGTCAGCCAGAATGAGACTGAAGCAGAAAGAAACACTTTTGTTACTTTTTTTTTGAGACAGTTTAAAGAGAGAATGATTTGGTTCAAAATATTTTATCAGATTTTCTGCATTTACACACAGCATGCCTGCACAAGTGTTATTCATAACATGAATTGGGTCATTTGGTCTCCTGGGACAGTTGGACAGGGAAAGACACAAGGAAAGAAGGTTATGAAAAGGGACAAAGCAACAAGGAAATAAGAAAACAGTGAAAATCAGTAAAGGTAACAAAGAGTAATATGATAAAATAATCTGGTTTGGGCACATCAGCAGTAAATATATGTGTCAGGAGTGCTTTTCTACTGATCATTTGGCACTAGTGGTCGACTCATCACTTTTCTGTATCAGCCATTTTCAATTTGCAAACCCTTCATCGAGAGAGTTATGGTTTGATTCCATCTGCCACAAAAAGTAATGTAACATAAGTGAACACTTTAATGTCAAACCAAGGAAAGGCCATTTTTAGAAGACAGCATCAGGAATTGAAGAACAAAATAATAAAATCTCTCTTTGAAAAATGATTTCACAGTTTGTGTTTTACATATTCAGGAGGAACACTGAGTGAGTGGTGTTTTTAGCCTGAGGCTACTACACTTGTGGCTGTTGTGTAGTTTAACAGCCCATCTAGATACGTATGAAATATTAAGCAGGCCCTCTGATGGGATTTCTGATATCTTCATCAGTATCACAGTCTAATTATCAAATGTGTGTCATAATAATCCGAGAATGATCATGAGGAGAGTGAAGACACCAACATTAGTCCAGTTATTGCAGTTGTTAATGTGGAATCTCTTACTTTTACTGAATACATTTTTACTTGTTAGTGTTTCCAGAGAAATTTAAGAGATGCTTGTGTTCTCTGGCCAGATAAAACCTCTGAAATTCTCAATGCAAAACTCACTGGCAGAAAGAAGGGAATGATTAACATTGATGACAATATGAAAAATTGAGTTTCAAAGACACAAAACACATTAGTAAATTTTTTTTGAACTGAATCAACAGAATGGAGTCAAATACTAAGGCTATAAAATAACCCTATCCTGCGTCACTCATAAGTAATTCAAAGGAATGCGAAATTTATCCTCATTCTTCACTGACGGGGTGGTTTATTTGAGACTTTCTTCTTCTAAACAGGGATATTCTTGATGTACTGAATGGATATGACCTTGCATGATGATATATGCTTTAATGGGCTACAACCAATTATTCACTTGTTTGTATTGAAGTTAGAGCATTAAAAATAAATGAAGCTAGATCGCACAAAGTCCAGAGTGCATTGTATTTTCATAAATCCTTTTAAGTTCTATGTATATTTCAAATGGATTCTTGGAATAGTCATAAAAGTGATGAGGTACGTGCAACAGTAGAAGTTGTTGTTAAAAATGACAAAAGAGGCAGCAGGGGAGATTGAGCAAATGAGAAGGAAAAAGCGAAGAAAAGAGGAATGAAAAGTGAGCGCTGGTGCCAGACAAAGGGAACATCCAGGGAAGAAAATAAGATTGAGATGAAGATGACTCAAAGGAGGAAGAATGAACGACAGAGACACATTTAAAGAGCGTGAGGGAATGGAAGTGAGAACACTTCCGTGAGAAAGTCAGCAGTGTGTGTGTGTGTGTGTGTGTGTGTGTGTGTCTGCAGGAGAAAAAGTACTTTGGTGAAATATTCTGTGTGATAGAAGACAAAATCCCCTCCCGAGAGAAAAAGAAGGAAGAGCACAGAAGAAGAGGAGAAAGGAACAGTGATTTAAGTTTTGGATAAGACTCATAAGGCTGCAGACTGTTTCAGCAGAGGTCTCTGTTGTGAAGCTTTGTGTAGGACTGTCAGGGCCCTCTCTATTTTTGAGCAGTGTGTGGGTATATACCACTCACACCTTATAGCATCCAGCATACCTGTGCAAGTATGCTTATGCAGAATTGTCTTTTCACTGAAGTCTATCCAGAAGTCCAGTATCTGCAGGCTTGGTCTCCAGTGTCTTGCTCATGAACACTTCCACAGTGCAGCCAAAGGGAAAAACATGAATGTATCATCTTCATAGCATCTCCATATGTTTCTGAGCTGATGCTTCAATTTCTAGATGAATATTAAATGCTTGCTCTAATTTATGAAGGTTTCACTCACCCTATTACTGTACACATGCATCTATATTACAAATCCCACTTGATTTTGCAGCAAATAAAATATCTACATTAATAGTTTTGCTACAACCATAATCTATGACTTCCGCCTGATGCTGCTGTAAGGACTTTGACTTTCTCATTGCATAATCTTTGAGTTCTTTTCCCTTTCCTCAGTATATAAGACGAAAGTGGTGATACATAAAATCCCAGAGTTTCCCCTTAGAGATTCAACTTTCTATCCTGACTCATGCTACATTCAAGGAAAAAGTTGGAGTTGGGGATTGATATTGATAAATTCACAGCATCATATTTAAATTGATATCTTTTGGGACTTAACCTAAATGATGTTAAGATAACTTCTGGTATTTTTTATCTAAACCTTTCATTGTCTATAACTAAATAAAGCTGCCATCCAGGCTCCAGATTCCAAATGGACTTTGATGAAGGAACAAAAACATCATCTATATATAAATCATGGATGAACTCTCTGCGGTGTTGGCTGTTGTCATATTGGTTTTGTGGAAAACCATACGGTTCAAATGGAATGTGCACACACTGAAAACACCAACCACACATACTAAAAAAAACTATTCACATGGACAGTGTTGTACCTGAACGTATTCATTCAACGATAGTTCGTGAACATGTTCATATTTTGGGTGAACATGAACTGAACTCATTGTTACTGATGAACGAAATGTGAACCAGTTCATTCTGGTGTCTGTGAACGGCATGTATTATCTATTTAACTTTGTTCAATAGGTGCCAAATTTCGTTAATGTTCCAGGTGAAAATCAGGGTAAACCAGTGTTCAAATTATGTGGGAGCCAGTGGGAACTGAGCTCCCATAGGGTGAGCAATGGCTCCCATGAAAGCAGCAAAATCAATTATCTGTGGGGGTTTCTCAAATGCACCATATTTAATCATAAATGAAAACTCATTTCGAATCACTATGCACCCATAACTTTGTGTTTAACATGTTTAGTGTGTGAGTTTAACCATGCGCACATAACTTTGTGTTTAGCGTGTTTAACGTTAAGGTGTTTATCGCTGAACATGCAAAGCTGCACTTCACCACCACACCACCATGTGCGCAAACGTCAATCTATTGGACAGGTAAGAGAATGCCAGTGCATTCTCCCACAGTATAAAGTTAACACTCATGAAAGTTCAATCTGTCTGTACATCAGTTACTTATTCTAATGAATCGTTAAGTTGAAATGAAATGTAAGCAAATGTAAAACAATAATTTTGAGAGCTAAATAATAATAATAATAATAATAAAAACATGTGTAAACACCATATCGCTGTCTGCAATGTACTGTATGTTAGTGTGCGGAAATTGTACAAAAACCTCTCCCCCTCTCATATATATAGGATCAACATGATAATTCTAACCCTGGGGTAAACACACCGTAAAACAGCTTTTAATATTTAGTGGAAAAACATTCAATCTGACAACAACACTAGCCACCAGCATCACGTTGTCGCATGCGTCATCGAAACAAGACAAAACAAAAAAGCATCATGGAGGCGACCGTAGCAAGAAGGAGCAACAAGGATTCATCATATGAGAGAGGAAAGAAGAACCTGACAATAAATACT
Source organism: Maxillicosta whitleyi (assembly GCA_029822895.1). Classification (NCBI taxonomy): domain Eukaryota; kingdom Metazoa; phylum Chordata; class Actinopteri; order Perciformes; family Neosebastidae; genus Maxillicosta; species Maxillicosta whitleyi. The sequence continues at coordinate 6,282,316 of JAPSES010000236.1, forward strand.
GTCTGTGGTTCCATATGAGCTTTGGAAATGAGACTGAAAAATAATAGCTCGCAGCAAAATATTAAAAAAAATATGAACTAGTTCATTTTTTGGAACTATGAACAGACTATTAACTATAAACAATTATGAACTATGAACAAACAAGATCATTTGGAATTTGTGAACTGAATTTTGAACTAGCTCAGGTAGAAAATGACCTTTACCACACTGCAGGATTACCTGTGGTCTTTTGATGATTTGGAAAGTTACCCTCGACTCATGCTGTTCATTCACAGATGATAAGTTTGTTTTACACTTCATATAATCCCCAGTTTTGACAATGACAGGCTCAATACTTTTGGATAACAGTTGAAAGACAGAAAAATGTTTCTTGCTGTGGCTGTCATGCATCTCATCCAATTCATCATCTGATGAGAATCAATCAATCAGTGCATATTCATGCTGTATCATGTTGAGTTTCTACCTAAAACCCTTTTGAAAGTTTCATTTATCATCTCCAACATCCTAAACCACAAAAATAAAGAGAATAAATGTAGGAAACAAAAGCTAGCTGAGCTACTTAGTACCATACAATGACCATACAATGTAATAGCTGACTGTGTATAATGTAATGCTAACATCAGCTAATCATGTGAGTTATTGCAATTAAGTGGCACCAAACTTCATGACACAATCTTCTAACAACCTTGTAAATGAAACATCTTAAAAAAAAACTTTGGCAAAGAAGCCTGTCAGGGAGAGAAATAAGTTTTATTCAAACAACAGCTCCAAATGTCCAACTCAGCAGATAAGCTAATGCTAGCTGTCAATCAAAGCCCACACAGCAGGGCAAACACTGACCTGTCAATCACAGCAGCCACTGCCTTAATTATGCATAACTTTCAGGCTCTGGATAATCTGAAATGGGGAGTTAGATAAAGATTCAGCCCCTGTACAGACAGAGAAATGAAATGCAGAGATGATTTTTTTTTTTTTTTTTGTTTGTTTGTAAACATGTTTATTTCTGCTGTAAAGTTGGGCTTTCATATAGAGACTGCTCCCAGTGGACACTAAAGTTACTGCAAATTTTGCCTCATCACTTTCCAGTTCTAAGTTGAGAGAAGCAGAGTCACTTCTGACAGAATCTGAACAGCGATCAGAGATCCCATTAGTCAAAAGCTATGTTTCCACAAAATGTCAAACCAATTTGAAATGAAAAGCCACAAAACCAAAATGCAAATGATGTGTGATTTCATGAAGTGGTTTGGAGTGAATAGGTTAGGAGTTTTGCTGTGATGTCTTTCTTAACCACAGATGAGGAAACAATCAGCATTGATCTATTGTATTACACATGTTTATATAATTTACTGAATTATCTGGTAAGATGCAGAAAACAGCTGTTCAGTCATGTGAATGAAATGTTTGCGCATCTGAATTTTTTTCAAAAAAGAGGTTTCTTTTTCATTTATGTACATTAAAAAAAACATAACACTAGCAAAAAATTTTAAAAATTATGTGAAATTATTGAATTTTACCATTTCCATGAACATTTTCCAGTGTGACATTTCAATATACATATGAAATACTTTTATGGAAGCACGCCTAATCATGTATTTAACATCCTACCTGTTAGAAAACATCTGTGAGTGGAAGAAGTGTGTAAAGAAGAAAGTGGAAGTCTTGGTTCCTGTACACCACTGGAAATACAATATGCTGAAAGATAATTATGGAATTGTAATCCAGCGATGTTAAAAAAAAAATCAGGCACCTCAGCCTTGACAGAATACATTATGAAAATGGTAGTGACAGACACATTTTTCCAAGTTAGGAAACACACATTTTTACTGCAGCAGTCACAGAGGGTCTGTCAGGTGGATGACTGAGTGTACAGAACAAGACAAAGGAAGAACAGTGTCCCACCCATTGATGTCAAGGAAACGAGGAGTATTTTTTAGAAAATAGTTAAGATAACCATTGCATCCTTCAAGTCAACAAGGCCAATAGTTCCCCAAACTGAAATCCTTTGTGTTCACTTATAATTCAGTCAATCATTTTTATGTATATTTAAGCCTCTTATTGAACAGAGAGACTTAGAAATGAGAATGAATAATGCACACACAAATGTCTACAGAGGAACAGAAACCAGCTTAGAGTAAATGTTCGACCATAAAAGAAAAAAAAGTTGAATATATTGATAGCTAACATTTGCAGACACAGCATACACATTTTATGCTGACCGTTAACAGTTCTCGGATGCATTAAATATTACTGCCTATTTCCTTATTGTGTTTGAAAAGGAAAAGTAATCTTAGATGCATTGCGTTTCCATTAATAATGTATCTGCTAAATTAGCTGTGGACATCGTTTAAGAATGAAAGGTTGTAACTGTTTACCCCCACAGACAGATGCCCTGCTCAGTCCAACCTACTGTATATATCTGCCTCATTTAATGCAAGCAGTCATTTTAAAGCAGCATATGACTTTCATCGTTTATTTTTTCTTAAAATTAGAGAGTAGAAACATTATCACTATTCCATCAGTCTTTTTGTGCTTACGCATATATATCACTACCCTCACGTTGAACAACTTCAAAGATGACTCCATTGCTTCTTGGCTCCATGGTTGTTACTGCTGTGGAATTCCCATTCCCACAATGCACTTTGCGACACAATTTCCGAAAAAAGGCCCAGGTGATTTATCGGTTTGGTATGTAAACAAATCGACTGCTTGTGATAGAATCATCTTTGAAGTTGTTCAGCGTGAAGGAAGCGATTTAGGTGCATTTGCATGAAAAGACTAATGACAGTGATAATTAGGCTATCACTCATGTTTTACAAATTTGAAGAAAAATTAGTGATGAAAGTCATATGCTGCTTTAAAATCAGAGTAACCTATATTATCTACCAATAACTGACTGAGACTTTCAATTTAGAAGGGAAGGTGGGGGTTATTCTTAGTTCCTTTGGATAAAATTGGACAGATTAATGGCTCTTCAATTCAATATACTGGTTATTAGGGATTAGTGACATTAGCCTTAGCATGAACAAAGCTCTATACATATATTCACTAAACATAAAAAACACCATTGCTATACACAGCTTACACACACACACACACACACACACACACACACACACACCAAAAAAGCTCTATAAATACAGTGTGGAGGTAATGTTCATCGTGTAAAGTAGGCGGATTAACTGGAACCAGGTCAGAGCAAAGGCAGAGCATGCTCTAGCTTTTCTCCTATTTAGCTGCTTTTCTCACCATTTCACCAACATATTGCCTCTGTAGCTATTTTCTTTGCTGAGGAACACTGGAATGGTTATCTCCTCCAACCCCACACACGAATGCTTCACCAGTGCCACTTGTTTCCAAACTTAGGGTTTATTTTTCTAAGTGGATCATCCATCAAACATGCAGGGTTTGTTGCTGACGCACTATATTATATTGAATTACAGATTGTTAGCGTGAACTGGTGCAGTGTATGTTTAATGTACAGTGAATCAAAGGAGAAAATGAATGAAAACTGGCTTAAAGTTAGGACTTGGTGTTGACAATTACAAACACAAGCAGTTAATAGTTTTTGTTATATCTGGAGCTATCAGTGTCTTCTGCAGTGATAAGTGAAATATCTGAAAGTCTGCCAAAACCGTGCCGTTCTACACTCAAGAGCGTTTCTATTTCAGTCAGGATTTTCAGAAAAGACCCATTTTTTTTTCTAACAGGGAAGCATTTTTAGATCACTCTGTGCTTTGGCTACGGCAGTACAGTGTGTGCATGAGTATATGGCTCAAAGTGATTGAATGAGAACGGGAATGAGTGAATGACTGCACTAACTTGAATGTATTAGCATCAATACCTTTCACAGCCTCCCATAAATGACTAGATGCACGCAATCAATCAATGGGATGCCTCTGTAATGGTGTAGAATGAGAGTTAAGGAGTAGAGCATGACTGGAGAAAGACAGAGAGGAAGCACTAATGAGGCAAAGGCCAAGAGTGAAGGAAATGGAGGAGGTGTGGCAGGTTCAGCAGACAGAAGAGAGGCTTTGATTTTTATTTTGAGAGTCAGTCAGGGTAAAGAATGCGCCTCAGCCTAACCATCTCAGTATTAAAGTCATCCATCCTGTAGGAGAGAGAAACATACAGTTGGGCTGGGGGTATATAAGCATGAGACTCTGAGAATCTGTGTTTGCAGAACAGTCATCTTTCACCTGTAGCTAGCAGAGATCTTAACTCGCATAATGCAATGTAAGGATAAAGACTCCTTTATGACCAGCTGAGCCAATAAATCCAGATCAGTTCTGACCTCTTTTTCTTCCCTGCTATCTCCTCTTGTCTTTGCTATAGAGAAACCAACCAGTTGCAGCTGCTGAACTCTCAACAGCTCTTTGCATCTTAAAACGGCATTGCAGACATATAGACTACATCAGTGCATTGAACCAACACTTGCTGCTTATATATAATGCTCCCACCCACTCTTATGCCTCCCCACTGGTACAATTAAAAAAGCATTTTTAACCTATCTTATTTTCTCAGTATGTTTAATTGCCCACAGTATATATTTCTCTATCTTCACAAACCCTTCCCTTTGGTGCAAAGTCTCAAAGTTGCAATAATTGTTTTCAATTAAAACATGCTGTGTGGGAACTGTCCTTCGCTTTCCTTTGCTACTGTATATCACCGTTCAGGGGAATGGCTACAAGAAGATGAGGGGTAGTGGTTTTGGAAGCCTTCACTATGATTGGATGGGGAGCCGCAGTTGAAGGACTGATAAAGCAGTGGCTTGTTGGATCCGTCTTTACAACAGCTTGGGGTGTTATGTAAATGGTAGAGGAAGAACAAAGTAATCCCAATGACAAATATAACGACCGAGTAATAAGCGGTTACTCCTCGTGTTATCGGATCGGGGATACTTAAGTCATGGTTTATTTTGTCCTTCTTACTCCACATAATTCAGTATTTGTACCTTTTATGTCAGTATCTGGTCGGTGTCCTAGCTAGGCTGGCCCAGATTCTAGCCCAGTTTTAAGACTTTTTTTTTTGCTGAACTTAAACAAACATTGTGTTGTGAGTTTTGGTGTGTTCAACATGAACCGGCATGTGGAAAAGCCCCAATTAACAGGAGAGAGGACTCCAATGATGTCAAATTGGCCAAGGTAGAGTATGTTGGAGTATTCTGTCAGGCCTCTGGAGAGCTATTTGGAGGACAGAAAACTGCAGGTTGGTTTCACCGGCTCTTTTCTCTGCTCCTTATTCCTTCTTCACAAAAGGTAACTGTAGTTTTTCACACAACAAACTAATGACAGAGATAAATAAGGAGAGGAGTGGAAAACATGACAAGACAAAGACACAGTGAAGTGAGAGATAGCCCAAGAGGAAGTAGAAAGGTGACAGAGAAAAAAGTAAGTATTAAGCTTTACAACACAACAATGGAGAAATGACAGATGATGATAAAGAAACAAAGCACACGCTCTGGTAATGAATGCCACTTTAATGAACTACTCTTTCTGCCCCTCTATCTTTATTACTATTTCCCCCTGTATTTTATATTTCTTTCTGCTCCCTGTTTCTCTGTCACTTTCAATCTCTCTCCCTCTTTTTCCACTAACACTAGAGAGCCATGGGGATAGGATAACTCATTACTTATTCATTGCTTCTCGACACATACTGTATGTATTTACAAGGCCTTGAATACTGGTTAAATCAGTATACCGCAATAAAGTGCAAAAAAAAATTTTTTTAAATGTATTATTATTATTATTATTATCATTATTGCCTTGGAAAAATTACAGCACTTTTATAAATCTTGATGGAAAAGTATGAAACAAGGACAAACCCCTTAAATTCTGAAGTCAATCCATGAAAAGCTGTGAAGGCTGATTTTTTTGTTTCCACTTTCTTTAACATCAGAGAGCCCCAGGCTGCATCCGGACTAATGCATGTTCATTTTACAACAGTTTTGAAATGATAACGATCTCTGCCTACACTAGTGTTTTAGCAAAGACTCCAAAATAATCTGTGATATTAGCAATATTTACAATATGCCTGTCATGTATCACATGATGCTGATTGGTAACCACTGGACACAGTCCAATCACTGGAATAACAACTCATTTGGTGTGAATTTAATCAGAAGTGAGAGTTTAACGGCACAACATTTGCAAACAAACACAAATGTGATTTAACACCCATGCAGTGAAGGGAAGACAGGAGTAATATGTCTGTGTCATAATTTGTCAAGCCAAGGGTTTTGCCCGTCCACACAACAAAGTAATTATGGAATTTCTGAACTAAAACAAGGTCAAAAACATTTCCAAAACTGTCTATTTTGTGGAACAAAATAAAACATTAGAGTAGTGTGAATGCTAGATGTAAATGCAGGTCATCATTTTGATCTTCTTCTCCTCATTATTATTATGTGTAATTAAGCTACCTCCAAACTAGCCTCGGAAGAATTTCATGCCTGTCTTTCCTTCTCCTTTTCTCTGGTTTATTTGTGAGCTGAGGTGAGACACTATTGAATGCAGCTTAGCAATCAATAGCTATGTTTTATTATCTGACTGTCAAGGTAATTTTATGTGAACTTCTGAAATGGTGAGAAGAAACACAGAGTAAATCAGATGTGCTGGTATCGCACAGGGTGAAACAGATAGAATTCATAAATATGAAATGTAGTTGAAAACACATAAAGAGAAGATACAGAAACTGTTTATGTTACGTTTCAAAATTGTTCACGCGAAGAGGATGCAGCATTGTTGGGATTTCACTGATGTAATCGTCATCTTATCTAAAAGATCATTTTACAACAGTTTATATATATATATATATATATATAAAAAATGCCAACGAGAGAAACCTGACTTTGTTGGGAATACGTAACATAGCTCAACACAACTCTCTACCAGCACAAAAGCAGCTGGGTGAATTTGTGTGTTTACATTGTTAGGAATCATCTCATTCTGGCTGCATGTTGAGCTGCACAAATGAAGATTTCATGAGGTTAATTCCTCCCTTGCTGCATTGTAGTGGTGTATGTGCTGCTTGTAAGTACAAGACTCACTGGCATAAATCGATTTATTGTTTTAATCAGAGTTTGTGGGCTTGTATTTGATACTGGTAGTTAATGTCTCAATGCAACAGTAGATGTAAAAATTAAATTAGTGTTTAGTAGAAAATGCTGCTGAAGTTCTTTGTTTACTTCCTCCAGTATCCCCCTTTACACAACACTTCTGTTACGCGAGTATTTCACCTTTATTCTGGAACAAAGTCTGTGTAAACAAAATGGTGGGATCGTTTGGTCCCACCTTTGTTGTGGTTTTGTAATGTCTCTGGAAGTAGTAAAAGAAGCATGATAAAGATGGAACCATTATTTTGAAACGCTATGTAAAAGGAACACCTTTCATTCCACATTCAAGGTGTGACGTTTTGATGGCATATGAATGCGTGTGCGACCCTTGCACTGGCGGGATTTAAAAATGAGCATGGGCCGTGTACACTCAACAAATGTATCAACATGTCGGACTGTGGAGATGCTGAGAGCTGCTGCTGTTGCTTTGGGCAGAGGATTCTCTCCACTCTAACATTTGTAGAATGGTGAAAGATGGGCTGACTCTGGAGAGGTTAGCAACACCGCTATGCTTGAGGGGTATTTCTGACATCCAAGTTATATGTCACAATATACAATGCACTGCTATTTGATTCCAGAAGGCAGGTCCTCTGTGTAAAAGTCCAGTCTGTCTCACCTCTGTTAGTCCTTAAGCTTGGCTGTGGAAATCAGTCACTGGTGTAAAAAAGGTGGGATCACCAGCTCACCTTTTTTCTGGGATCTCTGTGTAAAAGAGGCTAATGTATTCACTTGTAGCATGTGTCCTCTCCTGGTATGTGCAACATATTTCAGCCAATTACAAATGAATTTGGCTGATATTTGGTGAACAGAAACCTCACTCAAGGATCTGTTATTCTGTTTTGGCACTAACCTGATGCTGGGACTTCTGCCACTGTAAACATGGGTTTGAAATATGATGTTATTTTATGTAGAATAGGAGAGTTAATGTACATTATGTGTTGGACTTCCAGCTATAAATCATTCAGTCACTCAGTTATCTTCCATAAGTTAGTTTGTTACAACAATAAACTGCAAAGGATGAGAACCAAGGTAGTACTGCCTTTGGTTTTTGGACTACCATTTTGAAACTGGGAGCTTTTGAGTATATTTTGGCCATTGCATTCTTTGGAGTTGGAGGTAGACTAACAGTCAGACAATGCCCAAGAGGTCATGGGTGTCCTAATGTGAGAGGTACAACAATTTACCTTTGAAGGTCCTGTTACCATTAACCACCTTGAGCTGTCTGGCATGAAAAAAATGTTTTATTCAATAAATAGAAGCTCAGAAAGTCTGAGTCACTAGATAGTAAAACCTTCTATAAGCCCTAACATCTTATAAATACAGCAATATTTTTGCAGAGACCACTAGAACTCTGACAAAAGGATCGTTCATTAACAAAGAAGAATGACCATGTCTGGTGGTCATTGTGGTGGTCAGCACCTAGTAACTATCAGTGATATAACACTTTAAGATATTTGTGTCATTTTAATTTTGACGTCCTTGGTCATTGATCCCAAAACCTCAATGGCGAACATTTACTTTGGAGAAAACGTTAAGTTCATCGTGTTGTTTAATTTGTTGTTATTTGGGTTGGGTTGGGTCTGAATTCAACACTGTCTGATACAGTAACAGGTTTTAACTTAATGATGTTTCCTACAAATTATCTGACAAACAATTTAAAAAAAATAATCAATGAGTTTTGGTCATCACCCTGAGGAAATATAATACTTGTCTGAATTTCTGTACCACTAAATATAATATTTGTCTTGAAGACTTTATTATAGAACAAATGACAGATGATGAAGATATTTATAGACAGTACCTCATGTTACATGCACAAGCAAACATTCCCTTATGCAACTTTCAAGCATGTACAGATGGAGTGAAGATGTCTGTGTTCAGAGAATAATGTACAGCCCTCTACGGTGCACACTAATGGTGTTTCTTTAATGAAACTATAGCTTAAGGACGCTGAAGGTAGGTTATAATGATGCTGTGGTATTGCTGCTGAGGTGGCTTTACGTTCCTGTTCGAAGAAATCTCAAGTCTTAATGTCTGACAGTGAAATTATCGCTTGAAGCATTGTGGTACTGTTTATCTTTCAAATGTTCATTGTGGCGGGTTTAAGATGCTGCAGTTCTTTCATAATTCATAGTTTGACTTATTGTTTGTTCAGTATTAATTTGCAGCTTTATAAAAACAGGCTGGACTGACTGTACATATATTGACCAAGGAAAATAAAATTCTCAGTGCAGTAATCTGAACCTGGCTTTTCTACCTCCGTCCATAATAATGTACATTACATAGACTAAATATCATCTAAAATAAAAGTTTATTTGCAACATAGTATAGCAAACATGATCAAAAATAAATAAATTTTAGCAAAAAAAAAAAAAAAAAGTCTCAGTCACTAGTAATTTGTGATGTTAAAATGGGGTCAAGCTAAAAAAGGTTGGGAACCTTAATTTTGTTAATTTGGTTTCATAACTAAAATCAAAAACAGTGACTATTTTTAATATCTGCCATTGCCAATACCAATACCAATACTGATAAAGGCTGATATCAACAGGCATCAGCCAGTACCAATGTCAGGCTGATACACCAGTACATCCCTATTTTTTATACTTAATTTGAGGTTCAGATTGAGTGATTCAGAATTACGCAGGTTTTTCTTACCTTGAAATTGGTGTTCAGTTCACGAGTAACTTTTAAAATAATTTAATAAAGTGAGAGTCAATGCAATACATGTGTGGGACATTTTTTTTCAGAGGAGGGTGGGATGATATCAACACATTAATCAGATATTGGCTCTTCCCTGCTGGAAACTTCTTCCATGTCTCACGTCTCAGCTGCTACCTGTGTTTATAATGAAGCTGAACTGGTTGATTGGTGTAGTTTCCTAAAGCTGCCGAGTGCCTTTATTTCAATACGCGCGTTTAATAATGAGTTCTGTGCTCCTAGATTTGACATAGTTACTGCACAGTTATCCACAGTAGGGAATCCATAGGTAAATATTTGTGTGAGAGAGTAAACACGGCAGGAGGTCGTGAAGCAGAAGGGTTCAGAGGGGGACATAGGGCTCAGCTGGAGGAGACAGAGTGCAGATAAAATGGGGATGGATGAGAGCAGGAGGGCAGAAGATGAGCATGTGAGCAAGGAGGGCAGGACATGCAAAACCTCTGGCATCATTCACAGGGAAAAAACAAACATATGCTCTGTGTGCACTTTATCCTTAAGCTGACTCTTATGTAACATAGGTGGCATGTGTACAGATTAGAAGTAAGAATGAAATTATTTTTATTGACAATTAATTTTTTTTTTTTTGCTTGGAAATACTGGCTTCACTGTCGACTTCTGTGTTTGCTATTTTTTTTTTTTTTTTTTTTTTAGCATGACTAGCCTAGTATTTGCTGCAAGCACAACCAAATCCATGAAAACAACAACAACAGTGTTATCTTGAGGGGCCATCAGTGACTGCCAAATGTGTCACATTTCACAGAGGGTTTGAAAAGTTGTATTGTTAGATCGATGTACCGCTTAATCTCTTACAATCGCCATCTGTAGCCTACTATCCCAGATGCTGAGATGGAAAATCTGTGTGGTTGGTGAAAATGGTGGTGGAGAAGCTTAAGTCTCCATCCTCAGCGGCAGAATCTCAGTGAGGAAAAGTCACACTCGACATCCGTAAGAGCACCAGGACAATTACTACATGCGCTCTAATCTTCTATTATGGAGTACCATTACAGTGTAATGGGATATTGATGTCTGCATTGCACTGCCATCTACACAACCCCAGTATTAGTTTCTTATTGATGATAACATAAATTCATAAAAATGTCTTTTATTTGCTGAGCTCGATGTGCTTTCTCTCTCTGAACCTCTGACCACTGTAACTAATAAGATCAAAACAGGTTTTTCTATATTTTTGCTGTTTGTACATTTCCGTGTTCTCAATTCTCTCAGTTTGGAGAGCAGTGAGTCAACTCAGAAAGATGTGGGCTGAGCAATGCCGCCAGCCTCCCATCGTCATTTTATTCTGCCTTTTCCATTATAAAACTGCGACTTGAAACCTATTTGTCTTGGTTTAACAATATAATAAGAAAATTCATCACCCGCGATGAACTCTGAGAATCAATAGGAGGAAATAAGCAAAATTCACTCTTCCATTTGACTGCACTCAAATTATGAAAAACTATCATTTTCATAGTAATCAGATACCTATGTGATTATATGGCCATCAGCATTTTCCTGATCACATGAATAGACTGAATCTGCTTAATTTCTGTTTATATGTACCTACAGTGTAACCTACAGGACCTCTACAACAGCAAAACAAATTGAACACGAACCAGTGCTATACACAACATAATTTTTAATTTGTTTTTAAATGTCACAAAATGATTACAGCACACAGCAGCAACACTATTTTTTAACCTTTCATATAATACTGAATTTTGGGTGGACTTTTATGATGCAGAAATACTGCATGCTGACAAAAAAAGAAGGAAGCTGAAAAGACCAGCTGATTCTAATCTCATCCAACATTTCCTCAACAACAGTTTTGTGTTACATGTATATAAATATATATATATATAGCACTCAAGCTGATCTTAAAATATAATTATATCTAAAAGACGACTCACAAATCTACCCCTCCATCTGTTGTTATCCTTCTGGTCCATTTCATTCTCCAAATATTTCTGACTAGTGAGTGCACATTATAGGTCACTCAGCTGAAAAATGAATCCAGGACTTTTAAAGGGTAGTAGGCTTAGATATAACCTGAGTTGTATGCACACTCAGAAAAGCCTGATGACCACAAAGCATCAGGTACTCGCACACACACACACACACACACACACACACACACACACACACACACACACACACACACACACACCTGAACACCCACGAACTGTACTGTTCTGTCTGTGTGGGTATGTGTTTGGTGTGCTGGTTCATCAGTTACAGTATCAGGCTTGTCTATTGAAACCCAAGGACGGCAGATTTTTCCTACGAACAGTACATTACACAATGAAATGATGCACACGTGATCTGAAAGCCTTTTGTTCTTTAGGCTACTGCCATAAACTCTGCATGAGGTGAGTTCAGACACAAAATACTGCAGCTAACAGGTTGTATCACAGCAATGTGACAATAGATAGATAGATAGATAGATAGATAGATAGATAGATAGATAGATAGATAGATAGATAGATAGATAGATAGA
>JAPSES010000236.1:6330298-6343036 GCA_029822895.1 Maxillicosta whitleyi
ATACATACATACATACATATATACACACACATATATATTTATTTTACAGTCAAAACTGTCAAGCCGGTAACATAAAAGAAAACTATACCTTATCTGAACAAAAGAGAAACAGGAAAAAATATAATTTTAGTAACAGAAGACAAAATGAACACCTTTACCACATTTTTTTTAAATAATATAATTTTCTATGTACTATCTTTGCCTGTACTTAATTTAGTCTAGTGTTGACACTGCACATGCTGAGACAACACACACCTTTTTCACATGCGATCTAAAAAAATCACCCATTATAAATTACATTTGGCAAAGTGATGAGGATGTATTTTGTTACAGGAAAGGATAGGAGGTGTGTGGACTTAATATACTTCTAGTGCCTGGAAATCAGTTCAGTGAGCTGAGTATGTGACTGGGATTGTGTTTGCAATGGTGGAGTTTGATGCTGATGATTATGCAACCATAAGATCTGCTGCATGAAAAACAAATACAAATTTTGATGTTTTGTCTTTGTATGAGAGTATGTGTCTTCATACACTATTTTACATTTATTTAGATAAATCAACAGGAAATATTACCTAAAATTCCTCGAGTCTTTTAGTATAGTTTCATAATTTTCCTTCTTACTTGATCGATTCCAGTATCACAAAACAGCACAGTCCAGTAATATCAAGTCATATACATTTATTTGATAACCATACTCATGTGTAGAATCTATATACATGTCTATATATATATATATATATATATATATATAAAACTATGTGTAAATATGTGTCTATAAGTATGACTACCTTCCCTATCCAACCCATTCAGCATGTGCACTGCTGTGAATAGTATTTATAGCTCTTTTGATTCGTCTTTATTTTTGATTTCATACTCTTCTTTTGCTGTTGTGGGCTTTGTTGTACTCCACTCTTGCTGCTGAAAATTGGAAATTTCCCTTGTGGGACCAATAAAGGAAAATCTTGTCATATCTTAAGGGGAAAAAAGACACAAAAAATGTTGTAAAATTTTAAAACACTTTATTTAACTCCAAACACATATCTTCCTGAGAAGCCTGGAATGGTCTTCAAATAAATTAACACACAAACAACTATGAAAGGCTTGACTGGGTATACATACTTTTAGGTGCACATTGTTTTACATGTTCAGATTTGCTCAAATAAATGTAACAGAGGAGCACAGCAACTCATTCATTGTCAATTTGTTCATTGTGTTGCCATTCCCTGTTAACCTTGCTGTACTTGCACAAAGCTGGTGACCATCTACAGCAATTGGCAACCTCACATCATGAAGTGATAAGTTAGGCTTTGTGTCCTCTGTGTTACAATATGCAAAAAAAAAAAAAGGAAAAAAAAGAGTACAAGACAAATTCACCTGTCCTTCCATAAACTTAGGTTGGATTATTCATAACCACATTGATGTTCATATATCATCCACATATTTTATACGTGCCAGAACAGTTTTGCGATTGTTGGCGGCAGAAATGAGGACTTCACCACTTCAGCTCTATTGGCAGACAACAAAGCCGAGCGTCACACTTTTAAAACACACCAAAACAATAAGGGCAAGTCGAGCCATATGTGCTACTCGTCGAATGTGTGCAACAATTAAAAACGTGACTCTACAACTCTACAAACATATGTACACTACCTACAGCTACATGCCTCGAAGGCTTTTGTGTTTTTTACTATGTTCTGACAGCCTTTTGTAAAGAAAAAAAAAAAAAAAAGCTCATTATCAAAGAAAGGCACATTAAGAAACTGTTTTGGCCGAGTGAAATCATTTTGACTATTGCAAACTCTGTCATGACTACAACAGTGTACAACTATTGCAAGCGTCTACGGTAACTATCACATCAGCCACAAATAATGTACAACTACACAAAACTCACACATATTTACATACTGTAGTCCTGACAGATGCTACAGTATTAAAGGTGGCCTGATTTAACCTGGATAAACACAGGTGATTTGAGGTTGTTAGCAGACATTGGTGAGGTGAGAGGAATTAAGAGAATGTTTCTTATTTTTACCTTGAGCGTGTAGTCTTAAGGCACAGGGAAAAAAACATGGAAGTAGGGGAGTAGACATCAAAGACCTGGTTGGGATAACTGAATGTCCCAGCCCCAGTCCTTGTTCTCAAATGACTGGCCTATATATGTATAGCTTGGACATATGTGTATCTGGATCCTCATGACATACAGTCAACAGAGACTTTGCAATCCGGTCTTACATAATATGAGTTCTAGATCACATAAGGGGTACACTGCAAAAATCTACATCTCATCTTATAAGTATCTCATCACACTTAAAATAAGGCATAATCACCTAAAGAGTCGCTTGTAAGTGAGATAGAAGAACTTATTTTTAGACAATAGAGCTCCAAATCTTTGAAAGATCATTTTCACCTGTTCCATTGGCTGATTTACCTGATTTATTTTTTGCTTGAATTAAGCAAAAAAAACAAAAAACAAAAATCTTCAATTAAGCAAAAACAAAAATGGCCTATGGCTATTTTTGCAGCTAAATTTTCTCTATATTTGACCTTTTCTAAGCGATTTATCACCATTTACTGTAACATTATCATCTGTATTTTTGCATTTTTCTGTGTAAATCATGTATTTTCCAATATTTATTTCACAGATCGTATAGATGTTCACTAAAGCTCACAGTAAATTCAAAGGTTATTATATCAGAAACAGAGAAAACTGAGGAAAGAATTGACTTTTTCAATAAACATATCAATAACAGAACATAAAAACATGCGTCTCCATCCACTGCCATCGATTCAGCTCCGTGGGTTTTACTGGTGAATTAATGTTGTAGAAGATGACGGTGTTTCCACTGTAACTACCTAGCCTCTGAATGTCCAAATGGGTCATATCTGATGATCCGATGACAAACTGTTTTTTTATAGCAATTATTTACATGGATTAACAGGATTAGCGGATCAGAAGTTATTAAACATTTTAGGTTAGTAAATGATTTGGTTACCAATGTGTGTTTGGGTCTTTATGGGTTAAATTGTGATGAGATACTTTGACTAGAAATGAGAAAAATACACTTGGTAAGATGTTGATTTTTGCAGTGTAGAATATGGTATTTATATCACTGAGTCACATTACTGAAAATATAAGGAGGTAACTCTTTTGCAGCATATTTGCGTGGCAACCAATTGGTACCTACAACCATACTGGAACCACCATTGTGTTAAAAAATGGTTAAATGTGGTGGAAACAATCTGTGATAAATAGAACACACAGAGAATCCCCGTTAAAGCCAGTAACAGAGTGTGTGTACTGAGATGGTGCTTTGACAATATGATGAATACACACTCTGACCATTAACTGACCATCACCCTGCTCGATTTCCACCAATTCCCTATGGGATGCCAGACAAGCTTTTTAAAGGCTGGCTCTCAGGTATCATAACATAGCTGTGCTTGTGTGTGCCTGTGCATGCATGTTTGTGTGTGTTCATTTCTTGCACAGATAAGCAAACTCAGCTGCTTTCACCTCAGATTGCTCCTGCTGGCTAAGGTTTCCCACAGCCCGGGGGTCAGTGTCAAGGCTGTGTGAAAAAGCACTGACACCACAGCGACAGAATGTGGGTTACAGTTTTTTGGTGTTGTCCAAATGTCCATGAGGAGAAACATTTTTTGACAGATTGCAGATTTGGAAAAACAAACTTGTTCCCACTGGATATGTGAACAGCTAAGTCCTTCCAGAACGCTACTAATGGTGGCGCTTGTTTTGGGACAGCAAATGAAAATAATACACAGAAATATCAGACGTCTATGAGTTGAGCACCATGTGTGAAAATATTTTTTGTCTTCTTCCTGGGCCATATTTGGATGGACATTGGGTGACGTTTTGATTTAAAGGCTGTACAGTCATTCGGGCCAGGGGTAGAGGTCAGGTGTAGAGGTCACGGCTTGGGATTAGATGACCTCCCTGCTGTTGCGAATGGCACAGCAGAGCACCATACTGAAGATCATCCCAATTATCTGTGGAGACAAAGTCATATTTTCACTGATCCTGCAAACACGACTATAGTACTGAATGATTTGATTGAATTTGGATAATTTATTTAACATGCCCATCCCACAAAAAAATTCTTATTGACCCTATTATGTGAAGTATTAAAGGGGCTACGTGCGGTATTTCTACTTCCAAATATAAAAAAAGGACCTGAAATTATCATTATACTCTGATGTAATGCCAAAGAACCAATGATTATGAGATTTATGAAGGTATAGAGATATTATGTGATGTTTTATTCTCTATGTTCGGTGTAACAGTTCTGACCTTGTTCGGACAATTCATTAATTAATTTTTCCCCCCGAGCATTTATAGAAAACATTCAAGTTCAAAATTCTAAAAACATACATTAAGGGTGAATCCCAAGTCACCCCTAACCCCTACCCCTCCATTGTGCGTGTTCATGTGAAGGGGTAGTGTTGTCCCAATTCTCAATTAGACGGAGGGGAAGGGTTAAGGCGAAGGGCTGTTTAACCCTTGAAACTGAGATTTTCCAGGATCACACTACAAACGAAGGGGTAGAAGGAGTTTCACATGATTCTGTTCAGATCATTGGTCATATTGAAGTAAACACAGATAAAATGTGCAGCAGTGATGAAAGAAACACACAAATAAGTACTGTAAGTACTTTCCTCGTAAACAACTTAATTATTGGATCGACCGTTTGATGCTGTTTCAATGTGTGATAGACGTGTTTCTGTGGTTTATAGTTGATATACGTAAAAAGATGAACAAAGTCCATGAAACAGAGACGGTTACAGCTGCCTATGGCATGATGAATATTTACAGAAACAAAGTTTTCGCGTTGATGATCACTGAAGATGTAACAGGTAATGAAGTGTTTTCATAGGGGAATGTATGTATGTATGTATGTTCACACCCATACCCCATAGGGCTATGGGTGTGAACATAGAGCCAAATATGATCTCCAGTGGGCTAGACCAGTAAAATAATAACAGCATAAAAGGCAAAATTCTATTACATCTACAAGGTTTTCTTAAAAGTCTGAATAACATGAACCTGATTTTTTTTTTAAAAATAAGAAAAATAATTGCAATTTTGACAATATCACACCTTAGTTACCTTAGTTTACCATTTACAAATAAGCATTACAACTTACATTACAAATACAAATAGACAAAACACTTAGAACATTGGCAAAATTGCACTGATGCATCTTAAGACATTTCAGGTTGTTCATATTTGTTGATGTTATTCACATTTTTTTCTAAAAGCATAGTCTGTGAATGTAAACATGTTTATGTAATTTTACTAAATTACTATATTGTGTATTACTGTATTACTCTATTTTTACTGCAATTTTACACTAAGACAAAGAGAAAATCTGCAGTTTTCATATTTATAGGTCATTATGATAATATTTTACTGGTCATTTGAGACTGAATTGGTCTGAATGTGGAACCTGAATTAAAATGACTTTCACATTTGTTTGTTATCTTCGGAGTAATTTTCTCAAATTGATCCCATGTGCCAAATTGGACACCGTGCGGTTGGTTTTGGCCTATGGGTTGCATGTTTACCAACTGTAATTTAACATATAGGAAACACATGCATCCTACCAAAATAAGTAAGGTACTGGAGAGCTTTACATGTTTTCAGCTTGTTACCAACAGACTCTAATGCTCCCACAGCTGAATCTGCCAAGATTCAAATTCCAAATGTGTACGTCATAAATTATAAATCAATCAAGTGTAAATCTTAAATATTTATATTCTGATGCATATTCTTCAGTCACACACCCAAAGGTGAAAGTTTTCCTACGTCTTGGGCATACATTTAGAGCAGGTCTGCTTTTTCTCACATCCAAACTTACCATAACTCCAGCGATGCCGATGCCCACATACCCGATGATGTAGAGTTTACTGTTGAAGAAGTCTTTGATGCCTGACTCACAGTCCTGCAGAGCCAAGATAACAGAAGTTCAGCGTCAGTTTCTAACGTGGCAGGATGTTATGAGCAGCACCATAGCACACCACAGAGACAACAAGGGGGAAAAAATTATTTTCTGTCTTGTGGGTGGAGCTGGTGACAGGTCTTACCTTGGTATCTGGTTCCTGATCAGGGCAGGGGTTGGCTATGGTTCCACAACAGTTCAGCTGAAAGTGGAGAGGAAATATTACATAACAGAGGCGTACACACTTGCACAACAAAATGCATCCTGGATAGCAATAAAAGATATCTTCCTGTTCCCTTATTTTTTTCACTTACCACTTTCTTGTATGAGACGATCAATGTGCCGTTATTATTTTTATCGTAGCTCGTCGTGTAGAAAGTTTGCACGTCTTTGACAATCTGTGTCAGCGAGAACAGATAATGATGACGGCACTGTGCAAAACATCCAATTAACTGGACAAGATGAAAAATAACTAACAATAAAATAATAAACATACCTTGTCTTTGTTTAAGAATCCAAAGACTCCCGCTGCCACCTCTGCACCGAAGATGATCAACAAACAGGCAAAGAACTGAAACACAAGTTTATAGATTAATTAAAAGTAAAAAAAAACAAACAAACAAAAAAAAAAACAGAATCATGTCAGGTTAAAGTTTGCAGTTTTTAGAGCAAAGTCCTTTCAGTTTAATTATTGCTCACTTACAGAACCCAACAGACACTGAGATTCCCGTACGGCTCCACAACAGCCGAAGAATCCAACCAGCATCACCAGACTGCCAGCACCTATGAGGATGTAAACACCTAAAGAAAGCAGGGAAAGAGACACTTTTTTAAATCAATCTTTGTTATCCAACAGTATACATGACACATAAACTGAGTCCTTATTACTGCTTCACGGGCACCAGCAGGGGGCAGCATTGTATCATTTGGCGGTAACTTGAGGCATTTCCCCATGTGCATTTCCAAAGCAGAGCCCACACAGGCTCATTAACATGTCAGACTGTACTATTTTTGTGACACAAATAGCAACAAAGTAGTTGGTGCTTTATCAAGTCCTTTTTTTAGAGTGCATCCATTTGGACCTTTATAGTGTCTCTGTATAAGCTTTCTTACAAATAGCTGCCCTAAGCTGCCCTAAGTGGGAAACTTAACATCCTCTTCATGCCTGGAGCTCCCATTAACTACCACCTTGGGAGAAGTGCATCATGGGTAAGTCTACATGAAAAAAAAAAAAACTTTAGGACAGATTGGTTCCACAACTGTGTTCTATTACAGGTGGGGTCTGTTGCTAAGTGACTGCTCTGCAGAGAGTGGGGTGAGAGAGGACATGTCAAAGCCTCAGGTGATTTAGGCTCAGGTGGGAGTGAGAATAAAGGCTGTTCACACATACCTGGTGAGCCAACAATATCACCCCAGACCCCAGAGTGTATTTTGTGAGAAAGAGGATATTAATGTCAGATGATTAGTCCATGTGTGAATGTGTGGTTCAACACCAGTACAAGTAAGGGTTTCTACTACAACAGAAAAAATGTTGTAAGTATGCCAAATTGGGCCGTATACGGTGCTTAACACATTTATTAGACCACCTGTCATTAAAATAAAAAAGAAAAACATAAATAACTTCATAGTATATCAAAAACTTGTTTCAAATGAACAATTTCATGTTATTCATTGACAAAATGACCAATTAGAATAACAAAATAGTCCTTGTTGACAAATAATAACCAAAAATGTCGATGTATAGTGTGTCAGATAACAGATTTACATTCTTCTGTTTTTATGTAGTTTTACACAGGAATGAATGAATAATAACTGTAATTGTGCAACTTCATAAAATATAGTAATTTGCTGCTGCATTTACATTTGCATTTTTGGAAAAATTAAACTGGAAAATGTATGAACAACAATAGTCATATTTTATTATTAAAGATATCATTTTGATAAAAAAAAAAAAGATCTTGCATATGTTGATTAACCATTATAGAAACATAAAATGATATTTTGGTAAACATAAATACTGTTAAATTATGGCAGCAGTGGAAAACACCTAATACTGGGTGATGGTGGTGGGATAATACCTTTGTTAAGCACTGTATCGATAGTGTTTCTTTCTGGAACTAAACTAGATTTTGTCAAATTTGCTTGATTTATTTGCTTAGCTTAGTCCAAAGTAATACAAAAATTCTTGATTTCTAGTCAAATAAAAAAACAAAAAACATCACAGCACCTAAGCCCTCCACAAACCTAAACAAAACCCTGTTATTTAATACTTCATTGGCTGAGAACACTGCTGTGCTTTTCTAACTTTAATCCATTATTGACCTATGGTTTATCAAGATACTGATCTAACCAGAGGACTCAGAGAAACCATGCAAGGCACAGGGAGAGCATGCAAACTCTACACAAGAATGTCCTGGTCCAACTGCAAACTTTCCACATAATGACATTTTAGTTGCTGAATTTTTGTCGTGGAGATAATTATGACTGTTTGTTGTTTTTTTCTGTTCATGCCATGCCGCTATTATAGTATAAGCCTATAAGTAGTTCATTCCCACACATACTGGACTCTGCATAGAGCAGATCTGACATAGATGAATGCAAAAAAAAAAAAAAAATCACAGACAGGGCAGAAATCTGCAGAAGTTAAGGGCCTTGAGGTGATGGGCAACACATTAAGAACAACAGTCAAACCTCAAACAGAGGAAAATGACATGAACATATATTTCTGTTAGTTTCATTCCGCTGTTCTTATAGGGGTGACCTGATGTTTATCACCGGTAGCTGAAATTAGTGCAATAATGTGATCATTTTTCTGGTAAAAGAGATAAAATAAAAGAGTGGTTTTGTGTTGGCATGGGAGGGAGGCATAGCAACTGTTAAGCATGCTCAGCTGTGCCGGTATATACAGGGCTCTCACTGTCAAAGCCATGTGCAGATCTGCTCTCAGAGGACCTGACAGAAGCCACCCATCCTCAAACCACATGAACAGCTGAATCACAGCACACATGCACATACCCAGGCCTACAGAACAAAGGCGGTGAAGCGTGTTTGGATTTAACAAGAACCTGCCTTTTTAGGTTTTCTGCAACACTTTTCTGACTCATGCAACTTTTTATCAAACCTAAGGAGCAAAAATAGTTTAATATAAAGCCTGTAAAATAACCGATGGGTGCGCAGTAGAAATAGACACATCAGTGCTCAATACGACACCCTCTTCTTTTTCTGCCGTAATCCTCCTCCTTTTGACATTTTAGTCCTCATCTACATTTACCGTATCTTTCCATGTGGTTGGTGGTAACCAGATAAAAGGTGCTTTGCAGCCCTGTGGTTTCCCTCATCCATTTTCACTGTACAACAGTCATTTCCTGTTATTGACACTCATCTTTAGTGTGAAAGTTACACTTCCCTACAGAGCACATCACAAAAGCATGAGTACTTACTTGTGCTAGCTTTAGTTTATTGGGCCACTCATTGATTTATGGCACTACTTCTACTAAAAAACAAACCAGGGTCTGTTCATGAGTGGGTTTGTATGTGGTAGTAGTGCGTGTATTTCTGTATGGATTGATGGCTGTGGTAGGAATATCCCTTTGACATCAACACAGATGTTTATTCACAGGGAGCCGGAGTTACATGGATACATGTCAATAAACAGTTCTGAAGCATTTCTACAAAGTGAGAATAGCAGATATAGTAGGAAAGTAAGGCTTAATATTTATCCATTTCTTATTCCTACTCCTCGAAAACTAGATGTACTGACTTTTAACTGACATAATTTCATCACCCATACATTTTCTCTGTTAAATCGATGTAATTACAGAGGTGAATGAAGAGGCTAATGCAACTGTGGTCATCCTATACGTGTTTGTTTATTTGTTTTGATGTTGTCTATGTCATCATTATGTGTATTTTTTATATATTTTTTTTAATTTGTATTCAATGAATGCTGTATCAACGTTGGCTGTTTTACGTCTTGTTCTGTCACCAGCCGAGGAACTGCAGATGAAAAGAAGTTTTTTTTTTTTTAATAATTCTGGCATATTTATATGGGTATGTTTTTATACAATGTTTATAAATATGCATGGTCCCTATTAAATAAACCAGTAAAATATATTAAATTAAATAAAGAGGTCATAATTAAAAGTCAGCCTTCAACAGATGTGTTTTACTGTATAAATCACAGCAATAATTAGCAGTGTTTCTATTTTTAACAGTACAGAAAAAACATGTATTATCCAAACAAACTTGACTACAAAAAATGTTCAGATTAAACGTCTGAACTTTGTTTTTTTTTTTTTTTACCTATAGGTCGGGTTCCCCTGTATATGAAATACAATCCAAGGCATTTTCATGAAAAACATCTGGTGTGTAGTTGTACAGTATGTTGGCTATAGCCTCATGTATGAACCTTCAACATGATACAGCACATGTACAGAAAAAAATATTAGACTACCTTTGTTTTCTGTACTTTCTTGTTCATTTTAATGCCTGGTACAACTAAAGCTACATTTGTTTGGACAAATATAATGATAACAACAAAAATAGCTCATAACAGTTTAATTTCAGAGCTGATATCTAACCATTTTCCATGTTTTGCTGATAATAACCAAAATCCCTTCAGTTCTTACATCAATATCTATGTCATTGTACTGACAAAAACAGTGCTTTTAGACATTCCATGTTTTCTTTACTGTCTGTTTTAGTCACATGATACCCACAAGAGTTAGTACTTGATTGTGTTGCCATTGTTTTTGATGACTTTTAATGGTTAAATATTCTTTTCTGCGACTGTATACGTGTGTACTGTGGCTGTGTAAATTCTTGGGGGGGGGGGTTCTGTGGGGTCCTTACCAATGAAGAAGGTGTCTGGAGCCTCATCCCCATTGAGCAGCGATACAGTTTCTGGGTCAAAGCGCAGCCACAGTCCCACCGCCAGAACAAAAGATCCCATCAGCTGTGGGGAGACAGGCCAGACAAACATGAAATAAGCTCACATTTTTATTTCAGAAAAAAAAAATACACTGAAAATATTGAAAAATAACTGAACTCTTTAAACAAAGTGGTTTACAGTCTGTCAAGACTCAGCCATCTGGAGGCTGTAATTTTTGACTCTAATAAATACCAACTGCATCCTAGTCTTCTCGTTTTCTCTCTTTTCTCAAGATGTAATATTCATTAAAATGAAAAAGACAGACAATCTTTATTTCTAGAAATACAGTCAGTGACTATAAAGATATCTGTTTTTTATTGTGGATATTCTGCAAATTAACATCAGACGCTATAGAAGTGGTGTCAGAAACAATGTTTTCATTTAAAGTGCAACAGTGGAAGAATATGTTTTTTCAGGCCCTCAGAGAGTTGTTCTCTGCTTTCCAAATGTGATTTTCCACATAAATAAAGCAAATGGTGCTGTGGAGTTTCCACTCTGGCCCCCACCAACTCAAAAACTTAGACTAAAAAAAATAAATATTTTGCTTAGAAACAATAGGTTTGGTCATCTGTTTACCTCATCGGTGCAGTGTCTATGTTCATTCTGAATAAAAGATTATAAAAAAGGTTACATTATGTTTTCATCATCTCTGGCTTCTCAGTAGGAAGAAAATGACCGGTTTGGCAGTGGGCAGCAGTATGGCACCTTGAGCTTAAACAGGCCCTCCTGTTTGTTTGGAAATGTGGTTACATGTTGCTCATATTTTCCTTCATCTAAACCACCATCAATATACATCTACCAAGATCCTACTCCAGCTTTAGAAAACACAGAGCTCTTGCTTCAGAGCAAAACTGTCTGCACCACGACACTATTATTCACTAAGTGTTCAGAAGTGGAAGCTTTTTTTTATTATTATCCTGTGAGATCTGAGATGTCCTCAAGGGCAGAGCCTGTGGTGGGTGCTCCTCTGACAGATCAATACTGAGAGGTTTTAGTGATGCCTCTACCCAAACCCCCTGAGGATAATCCAGGCTAAAACCTCTGAGCTGAGTTCCAAAACAACTCACTTTTATGTGTGTGTATGCGTGGAAATAAAATGATTTGTCTAAATGGAGAGTATTTAGAGGTTTGTCACTTGTCACATGGTCTCTTGTCCTAGATCTCTTCATTTTAAACTGCAGTTGGAGTCTGTTTTCAAGCACTGCCAAAAGAAATGTATTTGCAAAAAAAAAACCCTGTTACTATGTTCAAAGCAAAACAGGCTGCTACGCTTATGAATCTTCATTTCAGATCACAACCTCTTCCATTTAAAGTTTTTCCTCATCCCCTCTGTCTACACCTCCGTACATCAGCTCCACACATTCCATTTTACTGTGAAGGACAGAAGAAAAGCCAGTAACTCCACAGTAAAACCTTGACGTGGGACAGGTGTGGATTTGGCTTCTTCAGCTTCTGGATGATTTACCATTGGGAAAAATGATCTATAGAAACAGCCGAAATATTAAAGTTTCCAATTTATGTTAAAGAGACACATAAGGTAGTAAATTCAAAATGAAACCTGTCTCGGTAAAGGGCTTATAAACCACAGTCGTGGGGCTCTATTTTCCACCTCGAGTTCATCACTAATGGTTACACATCGCCCTTCGCCCTCCAACCCCTCAAAAATGCAATGTTTACATTCTCCGGATGGACTGCTTTTTTCCACCTGAGCGCGCTGCATGTGACGGGAAACTTCAGAAAACACAAGTCACATGATCGGACCAGCCAAAACAACAGTGGATCATCCATCATGGTGGATTATTCTCCTGATTGTATTGCCTTTCTTTCTGTGTTATAGATATCACAAAGGAATCA
>JAPSES010000236.1:6361778-6389239 GCA_029822895.1 Maxillicosta whitleyi
TATATCTTTTTTTTTTTTTTACATCTTTTGTTATCATTTACTTATTTAAATTACATGTCTGTAAAAACATTAATTTTATTTTCATTTACTTCATACTTGACCCATATATTAGAGGCAATTAATATGCTGACATCAACACATGCATAGACATGATGACATCATCTAGATCAATAATATGTGCCAGGAGTGGGTTTGTTGTGCTTGGCACCACTTGTTTTGTTTAGGGTTTAGTTTAAGTCATTATCTTATGTATACACTAAAACCTGTTTCTTGCTTCTCTCATGACAATAAGAGAAAAAGTGAACAAAATGCTAAAATAGTGCATCAATTTTTTCAGTGCTTTCAACCTACTTAAAATATTTACATTGCAAATAAAATGATTTTAAGAGCACAAACTCAAGCCCCTCATCACTTCATGACCCTTGAATCTATCAGACATACACAATTTACTATTATCAGTACTTATCTCCCACAAAACACACAAACACTCACCATGTTTAATTCTTAATGCCTAAACTTGCCATAGACCGGAATGCATGGTATTTCACACCTCATTAGATCTTAGCTACATATTGGATGTAAAGTTCAGTCACCATGCATCAGTATTGTGAGTAAATTCATACAGACTCTGTAACACATCTTATCTGGACACACATGGCACACATACAGATGGAGGTATGCACAGGAGGCTGTTTCTATGAATAGTTCATACGCTTAGATGCTGTGACGTGTATGAAAACACCTCCAAACTCACTAACAAACATTCAGGAGGTCATTGAGGTCAGTTGAAACCGGAGTGTCAGTATTCTTGACTTATTTGCAATGCACAGTAAAACACATCTTGTCGGCGTGGTGTTTGAATACCGCAAAGTTTATTAGAGTTGTAAATGTTTACCTCAACATGTTTAATTTTACTACCTTGTTGTCAGTACTCCACCCTTTTGGCAGGAGATAAAAAATAAGCACAAAGGCAATTCTTTCCTGCAGGGATACTTGCAAAGAAAAAATATTAGTTCATTCATTTTATATTTTATTGCACTGAAGTTCTTCCTGACATGTCTATTTGCATTGACATCTTCCCAGTGATGTGAACTGTAACCAGAAGAGGTCAGTGTTGTCTGCATTTCCTGTACTGACTACAATTCAACAAATGCCTAAAGCAGCTGAGAAATATCAAAATATCACAGGCCCTGTTGGAAATAGAGCTGCACAGAGGGACATTTAGTATCTGAAGTCATTTTTCAGGTATTTTCCCACAGAATAAGGAAGATAATTCCTGTGGGAAATCCAAGTCTTCCACTGGATAGTGATGACACGTACATTTATCAAACATTTCAACTTACTTAAATAAAAATAAATATTAAAAAGTGAAGCAACATGTTCAACAACTCATTAAGGACTTTAATTCTATTTCTGTTCCAATAAATATATGCGACAATAAAAATAAAATATTATACTATCTCATCTGAATCTGTAGTAACAATATTTAAATATGTATATGATATGTAGAATATATATAAGCTGAAGTTGTAGAAAAGTAGAATATGTATAAATTGTAAATAAACCACTGATGACAACAGGAATAATATTATTTAATTGCCTTCTTTTAGATTATTATATTTAAGATCCACTTTTAATATTTATCCTTTGCTTAACTTTCTAAATTATGTTGTCTTTTACTTTTTAAAAAAAATCTTATTTCTTTCATCCATTATTGTATCTTTTTTTTCTTTTTTTTTTGTATGTCAAGCAAATAAAGTTACTATTAAATACAGTTAATATAGAAATTCTGTTCAAATTTGAATTGAAGTGAAAATGAACATAAAAAAGTTCAGTCCAGTAAACATGTAACACACAGTAAATAAGTATTTTACACAACAGAAGCTGAGTATTAAAACTTCTGAATGTTTCTTTGAGCACTGACACAGGGTCTGTTTGACACTGCATCTGCAAACTAATCTTGTAATCAATCTTCTGAGGCACAAAAATCTGTCTTTTATGATTTCATAGGTTCTGACCAACTGGAGATGTATTTTGGCTTCAGTAAACACGCTCACACACATATGGAGCTGGTCCAAACAGGCAGCCAGTTGATTGATCTAGGCTGACGGGCAGTTCACTATTTACATGGCCCAGGGTGAGCCGGGAGGATCCTAATGTTAAAAATATGTGGCTTGTGTTTAATGCCAGTGGAGCCAGCGTAAACACAGCAGTGCAGGAGCGCAGGGGTCAGAGCTGTTTAGAAAGCACCTCTGACTTATAGGATTACTTCAGCAGTGCATCAGAATCTGTCTGAATTTGTCTCTGACACCCGCACACGCACAAATACTGTACACAGCATAATAAACACTCATGCACTGACATACAGCCTCATTGGATGCTCCTGCGGTTTTCCTGTATTCCAGTGGAAGGGGCTGGGATGTGCTTCCAATGCTATTTGTTTGTTTTATGGCTTGGCAGAAACAAATCCACGCTCTGGTTTGGAAATTTGTGCACTAGTTGTATATTTGGGCTTCAGTTGTAGGGTGTTGACTGAGCTCGGAGGAGACAAAGTTAAATGGTCCAATGGATTTTACATACTAACATACAGTATATCCTATCCCACACAGCAGAGGCCAGGCGCTACATATGGTCCTGATAACGCAGGAAGTCTTAGATTCGTGTGTGAGGCTCTTTACAGTTTGATGTGTGCAGGACAGTGAGCTGCTTTCCTCTTTAGTATCCAGACAGAAGAATTCACAGGCACACATGGGAGAGATGCCCTGAAGAATAGGAAAGCCAGTATAGGAGACAGTCCCACTTATGGACGAGCCAAATCATGACAAAGGTATTCCAAAACCATTTCTGCGAATGCCACACAAATGACTGGAGCTGCATGGTTCATATTTCCAGACACACAACACACTGTAATAATACACAATGTTATAAACAAAGCAGTGCGTCTATATTCTTTTGTGATTCATTCTTTGTATAGTTGTCAAGTTTGCTCCGAGGATCATGTTTATGAAAACAGCCTGGTGTAGCTTAGCTTCCCTTGTTCACAATAGACTCCATAGATTTGCCAAATTGTAAATGAAGACCATTTCTACTGAGTCATTAACCACTTCCAAATGCTACAGTGGCATTGTTCAGTACGTCACAAGGTAATACCTGCCTAAACAAAATTGCCAAAGTTG
This sequence comes from Maxillicosta whitleyi, assembly GCA_029822895.1. Classification (NCBI taxonomy): domain Eukaryota; kingdom Metazoa; phylum Chordata; class Actinopteri; order Perciformes; family Neosebastidae; genus Maxillicosta; species Maxillicosta whitleyi. The sequence goes on from JAPSES010000236.1 coordinate 6,364,955, forward strand.
ATGAAAGCATGTGTAAAGGGCATGTAAGTGACACAGCTGCTAGGTGGCGACCTACAAAAGGAATCACTATGCAGCAGAAGGGGAAAACACTTCAGACAGAATAATTGCTTCGCCCAAGGCGGTAAAGCCCAAACACATATTTACTGACAGTGTAAAATTAGTCAGTAATACATTTTCATTTAGCCTAACAATACAGTGCCTACATACTGACATATTACTGTAAGTGTCTCCAGTAAAATGTGTTGAATGTGATACAATAACAACACAGCAGGTGAGTCAAAACAGTAAAGGGAAGCATTGGCTGCCATCAAACACAGGTTAGTTTACACTTAGCAAGGGCATTTTCCTGTGAGTGGGATAGATTAGTCATGAGTTACAAGTGTTTGTTAAAAGATGAGCAGGAGCAGCATGTCAGCAGTTCTCTCAAACAAAAAAACAGCTCTCTTTCACAGTGGTGACAACTGCATCAGGTTATGAGGGAGTGAGAAAAACAGACCGACAGCTGTAGAAAGACAGAACAGAGAGAGAGGCAGAGGTCGGTAGCAAAAGACAGGACGAAGGTAAACAATATTTTGTGTGTCGCTCATCGACCTGGTGAATTTCAGTTCCTCCTGCTGTCATCTACTGGAAATAATTGGTGTGACCGCTGGGTCAACCCATAGTCTTTCACTTTTAAAGACAATTCCATTCACAGATGTTTGAAAAATGCAAAAATGCGATGAAATGGTTCCGTAAATCTGGACGTTTGCAGATGCATTTTTTTTTTTTACAAGTCTCTTTTCTATACTCTGTTTCATTCACCATTGCAATAGAAGCTTGTCATCAATGGAAAGACACTCTGCTTGTTAGGGTTTAGACAACCTGCCATGTGAAACTATTACAACTGCCAAGATACAGCCATGAATCAAGTTTTTGTCACGCAAAATGATGTCATGCAGTGTCTCTTAAAAGCACAAATTAAGTTCTCCAAATGTCCTGGAGAGGTTGTCAGAGAGAGTTGTTGGCTATTCTTGGAAACACTTCAGAAGTGTGCTATAAGGGATACACAGTATAGGTTAGACGGTCTGAAAAACGTTACCACGATGAAATAAACTATGGAAAAATATATGTTTGATAAGTGACAGGGGAATTAATTTCATGTAAACTCTGCTTTGCTTATGATTGTGTTTGACGCAGTTTAACACAATGGAGTTGGAAAGATTTATCTATCTATGAGGTTTATTCAGGTAGGATTAAATGTAAACTAAAACCATTTGATCGATTGCACAGAACCACACAGTTCTGTCTTATATCAGCACAACTATAAACTGCTTTTCAAATTTCTGTCATGGTTCATTTTTCAGGTTTATGTCTTATATTAAAAGTCCTATATGATGGTATGTAATGTAAATGCATTCAGAAACAAGTTATTTTTGCTCCATCTTCTAACTTCCGAACTTGACAGATAATATCATAGTTGAACTGCATGCATGTGGTGCTGTTGTTTATTACAAAATTGTGGTGGGGGAAAAAAGCGAACTATGGTGCACTCACAGTCACAGTTTAGCGACACTTGGCACTTGTAATGCGAGTAGCAGTGAGGAAGGAGATCAGCCTCTGTCCTATACCTTGAACCAGCCTTCATGTTTTAAAGATATTTGCTTTGAGAAGTAAGGCACCTGTTGTGCATCAGGAACTTCAAACAGCAAACTGCACTGCCTTTGGCCTCAGTACACAGGAAGAAAGAAGACAGGCAGCATCAAACTGACAGACACAGAACCTGTAAAAGCACTTGACTCCTAAGTGTGATGACAAATGATGTAAAATATACTGGGAAAAGAACATTTACAATGTAACCGAACAAAGTAATATATGGTAAAAATGACCATCTGTTAGAACACAGACAAAAGCACATATTACATGTCCAGTACTTGCCATCAATTTGTATTAAAGTGATGGGTTTAGTGGACGCTGCTATAAAAAGGCCTGTTCAACATAGAAATGAATTTTACAAGAAAAAAAATATTTTTAGAAAAAAACAGCTTTTAATTTGACTTTGCTGACTGTTGCTGGCAGCTGTACAGACGCGGGTACTTCACATATCAACAACACTTTCCCAGCTCAAACTCCTGCTGCTAATAAGACCTCAGAAACATATCTGTGGAGTCCGATTTTATGAGCAACCATTTCAGACGAATTAAGCTTTAATCATAAAACCACAGTGCCCTGCAACGTGAGATTGAATATCACAAAATCTGTGTTTGAAGATAATTTGTTCTTGTTTAGATTGTATATATTGTGGCGCCTGTAGGTTACGTATTTAATACATTGCCCTTTTATCCAGGTGTTTCTCTTCACTAACAGTGGTGAAATGAAAGCTTTCTTAAGTAGGATTTAGGGAATTGACCCATGTGTCCAGGGCATCTTGAGAACATCAAGAAAGAAGGGAACCAAGGTGTAGAAGCTAAAAGAAACAGGCTTTGGCAATCATCCAGTGTCTTTATCCTGCTGTTTCAGAGCTTTCTCTATCTTTCTATCTGAATCTCATTCGTCCGGGTTCTTTTTCTTTTTGCTCCAAGAATCTGACCTCACGGTTATCTTTTCTTTCATGGTTAAAATCCAGTGGAAGCTTCCTGGACACACTGCACTTTCTGTGTTTTAAAAGAATACCAGATTTCCACCACATGTTTGCAGGTGCAGGATTACTCTTTTGGGTCACATCCTCACTATCATTTCCTTGTGTTTGTGTTTATCTGTATCCACAGAGATCTGATTCCCTGTATCTTTCCCATTTTGGCAGCTTTAAACCAAGACAAATATGTGGATGTTTGTTTTGTGTGTTGTTGGCTACAAGTAATTGGCTACTTCTTCAGAGGCTGTAAAGTGATTTCTCTAAAGACCTGCCAAATATGCAGACAAAAGGATCTCAATTAGAAATCCCGGTGGAACCAATATGTCTTGGGATTGGGCTAATTAAAACAGTTAGACTTTTGTCTGCATATGGCTCCACTTTTACTATTTCACAAATACAAAGATTCTAATAAAAATCGAAGTCAAAGTTTTAGGTCAGGACTGAAAAAATGTGCCAACTCATTTTAGCAGAATGTGAAAAACCTACTATGTAAAGTTATTCCACATGCCTGTAATACCACATACCTCTAATGACATGCATGTGTGAATAAAAATATATCTAAGACAGGAGGGAGTTTAAGTGTCTCAACACACTTTAACACTGTCATGACTTTCATTTGCATCCAAGATACTGAAACACAGGAACCGCAGGTCTTAGGTTCTGATGTGCATTGTATCTTGTGGCCTGAAGAAGCTCTTTTTTGTCTGTATCTGAGCTGAGATTTCACACGTCTTCATAGAAAGCTAATGTTACATGTGGTAAAAACTTTTAAGTCAGTTCTTGGCACGGCTTTTGTTCCAGAGTCATTTTGTGTTTGCAATGGCAATCCTGAGACAAAGCAGAGACATGACTACAGCGTAACCTCAGCCTTTCCCCTATTGTCACACGTTGTCCTACAGTCAATCGAACAATGGTTCATTACAGAAAGATTGAATCCTTGTGTATTTTGTGAAAAGAATCCAAAACAAACTACTTTTAGCTGACAGTAAGGCTCAGACGTAATTTCATTTGGAAGAAAGGGATGAGTAGCAAATCGAAACTACAAAATGAAACAATGCGGTTCTTTGTAGACGAGGGCTGTAGTTTTTTTTCCTTCAGTGTAATAATGTGGTTTGTAGCAGTTTGCCTTGTTGCGATAAAAAGCTGCCCAAAACATTTACCAATGGTTTGGACTGCATTTTTATTACATCGTTTGTATAAAAATGTCATCCTGTATGATTTACATTTGTATCATTGCATTTGCTTGATTTTCATAATGATCTAAAGGTGGAATATGCTGTAAGTATAAATGTTTTATATACTGTATATAAATGGAGTGTAACGTACTTTATTCATTGTCCTGACTGTCTCCATTTCCTGTAGACTGATTCCTCTGCAGAGGTCGTGGGTCAGATTTTTAGAAAATGCAGAGATGTGACATTTAGGCACATTCCTGAGTGCCTCCACGCCTCCTCTACAGTGACAACAGGGCAACACAATCTACCATTTTCTTACAAATGGAGTTGAAACACCAACTAACATGAGGTTGGGTGAAAACATAAGCAGCAGGACGCTGATTGTAGTTTGATAAATATTAAGTATTGATAATAATAATAATAATAATAATAATAATAATAATAATAATAATAATAATAATAATAATAATAATAAAGGTTAAATGCTACCTATTGGATTTGAACTTAAAACTGAATTTATTTCATATGAGAAACTTGGAAGCGTAGAAGCCAGCAGCTTTTGTTCATTGCTGATGTAATGTGTTTGTTGCCCAAAAGCATTTCCACAGAGCATTTTCGATACTGTTTTGTGCTCCTATTGGCTGCTGTTTTGACTCCAGGCTAAAAGCATGTCTGGCAATGAGGCAAAACCACAGCCAGATCAACATGGCTGTGTCAATGGTAGGTCCTCACCCCTGTCCTAAAACCTCCACCCACCCCCCAGATGTGGGAGGCCAGTCCTCCAGGCCTTGAAGGCAGGATGAGCATGGTGATTAACATGTTTTCCAGAACCCTAGTTTTTATGACCTTGACATTCAACAATCTTTTCATGACAAGTGGTTAATCTTTTGGCATGGCTGGAGTAATAACTCCCCTGTCCTGGTGAGAATCTAAGATCCCACAGTGGAACAGTGAGGGGAGGGCCAGAGGGAAGGATGTCGAACTGACCACGGAGAGAGATGTGGACGGAAGGATGGAGAAAATAGAATTAAAAGCTTCAAAACATAATGAAAGGCAGGCTGTGGGCAGAGTATGAGGTGTTTAGGGAGTTGAACAAATAAAATAACAAATTATAGAAACAGGGAGAGAGAGGATGGAGGAGGTTGGAGCTGAATGACAGACAAAGAAGAGTTCAAGGAAAGGGGAGGCTTAAGGGACTAAGGGCTGATGGGAGTTACAAAGCACTGAGGAGTAAGGGACACATCTGTGACGACAATAGTTTTAACAGAAACTACATTTCTCCTCTTTGGTGAACAGCGAATGAACTGCAGTTTCACATTGTTTATCAACACTAAAGGCATCGACCAGACCAGACACTGACTATTTACATCAGACTAATGTCATTGGTTTTATATTTGCACGTACACATAGTCTGGTTTTAACAAAATAATATGATATTGTGACACTGGCATGCATGCAAGCACTGAAGATGACAATGGAATACTCATTAGGTGAAATAAATCTCAGTGGTTTTTCTGATAAAGATCAGTGACTAATGTGAGTATGAGTCACTTCATCAGGTTCATCAGCCTGCCTTTGTTTTGACTCATCTTACATTTTACTATTTGTGCTTTGAATAATTCTTTCACAGCTCGCACCCTGAATGAAACGAAGCAATTAGCATGAAACCTATAAAGGAGTAATCATGAATGAGTCACCCAGGTAAAATAACTACACAGAAATAACATAGGCATTAATAGACTGACACCTACATTTTCCATTAAGCTGCAATTCGGTTTTCACCTAACGCCGCAAGCTTGGGTGTGGGCCGACGAGCGTAATTGGTTACATACATGCGTCATACATCGACATGTGCTCGTACTGTATTATTTGAATATTTTCTGCAATGAAGCATGTGGAGCACAGCAAATGTGTTGAACATGTAGCAAAGGAGAAGAAAAATGAGAACCGACGGTGCTCTGGTCAGGACAGCTCTTGAGGCATGTTATGATAATATGTTAAGCAAATTTAACCTCTGAGCGCAGACGCTGTTGAGAGGGTTGTATACAGTAGAAGTGCTCAGGCTGCAAGCTAGTGTTGAGTTATGCTTTCCACGTCAAACTGCTGGAACACAAACATAATCCAATAAACCTAATTTAATTTTCTTTCATCCTGGTGGTTTAGTATTCGGGTTGAACCAACCAGCATGCCACCTCTGGGTCATGCAGGGATTAAGAGTCTTTCTTTGTTTGAAAATACTGGAGCAACATGCATAATGACCTCACCAACACGAAGACATCCTCCAGACATGTGCAATTAAAGAGCCATCACACATAATTACAGTAACAACCTCATTACAACAACTTTACATCTATTTGTCTTGCTCCGTCTGATTCTTGTTACGATCTCAGGCAAGAAAAATATTGACTTTGTCTGTGCGTCCCAAAGGAGTTTTTTACATCAATTTTTTTTTTTTTTTTTTTTTTACTACTTAATCTGGTTAAAAAAAACTATAGGCAAAATATATGTATGTGTTTATATATTATTTTTTAAATTATGTCCAATTCTGCTTTGACTTTCTATTTGTTTTGCATATACTAACATAAGCTGTATTATTATGGCCTTTATTGACCAATATACACTGTAGGACAAAAATATTTTTCCCTCAAAATAATTGCGATAATGTGATTTATTCTTGACAGATAACGTGTAACTGTCATCACTGAACCTGGTCAAAGGTGATTACTGATTCATTTTTAGAATTTTTACTTTTATTTAGTTTTTATTTCTGGTCCTGAGTACAGAGTTCGTTTCATGTATTGATGTGGAATGACAATAAACCTGAACCTGAAGTGTATAAATAGGAATAAAAAAAAGGAATGAACCTGCAAATTAAATTATTATTATTGTATAGTACAATGAATAGTAAAGGTTGAGCATTCAATTGTGTTTTACAGTTTACTCAATGACTCTGAAGGGTTTTGATCCCATTTATTGCTGTGAATAGCCTTGTGAAATCCTCGCTGAATTCTCTCGACTGCAAAAATATTAGTGTTGTCGTCACTCCCACGCCTGCATTTGTTTGATTACATTCTCACCCCTCTCACTAAAGACTTGACCCACCATTTTCTATTCTGTGTGGTCTCCACATCGTTCTGTCATCTGTCTCTCTTTGCTCCTGTGTCTCCCCCCCCTCCCCCAGCTGATGTCAACCACCTGTCTGCGTGGGACCTCCCAGGCCCATCCTCTGTCTGTTAGCAACACGCCATGTTCGGCTCATGAGCCCAAGCATGGTGAAAGAGATGGAGCGGCGTCTTTCCAAATTGTCTGCATGTGTGTTTTAGTGCCACTGTGTGATCTGCACATGAATTCATATTTACTGTTTAGCTCAATGAGTCGGCAGCTGAGAGAAATGGCATCCTACGGAGTCATCCTCCCCAAAACTCCCCATAACACACGAAAAAAAAAAAAAATGTAATGACATAAAATAAACTAGAATGATACTCAGTAGAGCGCAGACCTCCGCCAAGTGCAACCCCTCATTTATAATCCCTCATTTATTTGGACAGCATTTTAAGATTCTGAAATCCATGGACTATGAGTCGCCATCTGGTGGACATTAATTATTATTACCACAGCAACGCCAATTAAAAGTAATACACAATCATTTAAAAAATTCCTAGATCCAGACAGTGATCCGGATCACGTCCAAAATTTAATCATCTGTTCCTTGTCTCAGAGCAAACATTTCCTGAAAATTTCATTAGGTTTGATCGATAATTAATCGAAATACTGAGAAACTAAATGTTTGGCCCCATTGACCCCAATGTTAATGAAAATTTCAAAATGATCCAGAATCCAGGATTTCTTCTGGATCACCCCCAGAAGTTAATAATTTTTTCCTTGTGCCATTGACAACAAATCCTGAAAATTTCATCAAAATCCATCCATAATTTTTTGAGTTATGTTGCACACAAACAGACAGACAAACAAACAAACGCCGGCACAAACATAACCTCCTCGGCGGAGGTGATTATTCCAAAACAGAAGTAAAGAAACTGCTTGTGATGCCCATCATGCCATTAAGCATTTTGGGATCCTGCCTGGCTCGTCGTGTAGGCAACCAGTCTGTTACGACTAGTCAGTAAGTCATCTTCCTTCACATTGTGCATTTCCAAATTGACTTAACCTAAAAAAACACAATAAGTGGCCTTACTTGTATCCTTGGGGCTAAGGTGTGTAAGTGTTTGATGCGTATCCAACACAAACACGTACGTACACAGGGAAACACACGCGCATTGCTCATACAGTAGACGTGTACAAACCACATTCCTGCTGTATCACTAAGGTTTATGTATCTATTTCTTCTGTGCAAGTCTGTGTTACTCCAGCTGTCATTTTCTCTGTAAATATGTGAATGTTTTTAATATCATTACAAATAACTTCTAATAGTTCGGGATAGTCTTATTTTATCTGTATATTTTAAAAAACCCATTTGTGTAGATTTTAGCGATGGGGTGTTTCATGCCCAGACAGGCTTAAGCCGACCTACCAATTGGATATAAAAACGGGAAGAAAGTGAGAGTGAGACGGTGTCATCGCATCAATCCAAATGTAAACACTCAGAAAAAAAAAAAAACACAAAAACCTCAGAAGGGTTGCGGTGAAACAATTCAAAACACTAGCTCACTACTATATCAACAGATGAAGCTGTTGTAAGAACATCTCCAGTGATTTGATGATTTATCAGCTACCGTGGGTTTGAGCTGCGTGCACATGCAAGGGAAGAAAGCACGCCATAGCTGAAAGTCACAGAGGCATTTAATGTGGAATGAGCAGGCATGTCTGCACATTCAGTTGTCATTTCTGAAGCACATACAGTGAACACATGCATATGTGTGTGGACGCAGGAAAACACCACGTATTGATGGAGCACCTGTCAAAATCAAACCTTCAACAGTCAAACACAAAGACTGACTTGCGTTAAAAAAACCACAGATTCAGTTTTCAGCATAAAAAAAATATTCCAAACACTGGGTTGTGTTCTTGTTCTTGATATACTGCAGTGCAAAGGAGCTGAAAACGACATCCATATGGAGCAAAAGTCCCGGGACAATCGAATTCTCTTCATGCCCGACAAGAATTACGTCCAAATCCAGCAGGTTACGAATGTCAAACAACGTTAGCTGTTATTTCTATTAAATAATTTAGTTCCAAACACTGCGAGAAGTTGTTTGTAAAGGAAACGTCAACAAGAATTACTGCAAAAAAAAAAAAAGGACTGACATCATGTTTCTGCGTTTTCCATTCCGTCCTGTATGTTCTCTGCTTCTGTGCCACATGGTTCACAATCCTGACCTGCGCTGACCTCCATATCCCCATTTTCCTCCACAAACACAGACGTAACCCTGAGCCTGAACTCTGACCTTTCACCTCTCACACTGATTCCAGACTGAACTCTACAGCTGGTTCACTTTAAACCAGATGTTCTGACTCTATTCTGAGCATTGACCTGTGCCGAAACTGCAGCTCAAGTCAACCAAAAGATAACCAAAGTGGAGTTTGGGTGTCGTTTTTGACCCATGAATTATTATCTCCTCCTTTTTTTTTCAAACAGGGAAGGTTTGTTCAAGATGTCTGAACATGTGGCATATTTGTCACAGAGACAGAGACACATTAATTGTATATTTTATGTCTTTTCGCATAAAAAATGCAAAGATAAATGGTTAGACTCTTTTGTAAGGCATTATTTTAATATGAAATATAACAATAGAGTATATATAAAATGTAGTATTTTCTCTGTCATTGAACATAGCTTTATTATTATTATCTTAGTTATTTAACATAGGTGAAGACATGTTACGTATTGGCAGGATGTACTGCTACAGTTTTACATGGGAGACTGATGTTTTGATGTGTATCAGACCAGGTTTTTTTTGGGAGTTTTTTTTTTTCCCCAGCTTTGCAGATACAGCAGAGATAGTTTTGACAGGAGCTGGAAAATAACACTATAAATCTGCCTCAAGGTTTTGTGGTCTGAAAAGAAATGTAGTAAAAATCTCTGAATGTGGTGTTTTACTGCCAGCAGGTATTTTACAATCTCAGGTATTCTAATAGCTGAGTCTGGCAGGTACTGAGGAATAATCATAACGTTTTTATGTTAAATGAACACATTACAGGAACATTTAAGCCACATTAATTTATCATTATCTGATTTTATTGATCTTAAAATAGTGGAAAAGACTTTTTTTTTACTCGTTTAGATGGATATATGCATTTCTAAAAAAAATATATATATATCCTTGTGAGCTAAGTTTACTTAAAACAAAAATATTTGAGTTTTATTGGGTGGTGAACTTAGCTGCAAACCCTCAGGTTAAATAGTCCCATTAACAGTCAGTCCAGGTGTACTGCTGCTGCTGCTGCCTCTCCCCTGCCCAGGTGTCCTATAGAACACTCCACAGTCTAGACGGTTCACATCATTCCATCCTTTATGTGTTTAAAGGGTGGATCCTCTTCCTGTTTTTGACTGAGTGAGAAGCAGATTTTATGCATTTACGCAACCGCTGCGTTGGCGCCATTTTATAATATCTTAGCACTAACAGTATAATAAGAATACACCTTATTTTTTTAAATTTATTTTGACTGTTATTAAACCATTCATCTCACTAAAACATATCCTCTTTGACACTATATAAACCTTTTATTTACTACAATCTTTTGGACATAGCCAATATCTGTAATTCCAATATTTACGTACTGCTCAACCGTTCGGTAGCATGACTTTCTGTTTAATAAATATGCAAATCAACCTTTAATACACAATTTACTGATATTATAATGTTGAACAAGTCAAATATAACTGTAAATTGCGTCAATAAATTCACATTGTAATCACGGCTAATCCATACATTTCGTTTTGATGTGATAATCATGTAATAACGGGAGGAAAAACAAATTTAAAAAAAAGATTCTGTCAGTTTTACTGTCTTAAAAACATATTACCTACAAAAAAATGTAAATGTGAAGTGTTTCATGTGGATGCAGTTGTTTTTAACTGAGAAAAGGTACTGTTATGAAAAATGCAATTTGATACTGAATTACTTAATTATCACAAAATCTTAACATGTTTGTAATGTTAGGTAATGTTACCAGCTCTGAGAACATTTTATAATAATGTCACTTAGTTTTGTCTTTCTTTCTGTCTCTAAAACACACACACATGCACACAGTGGTGCTAACATAGGGAAAGCTGTAATTCAGCTTCAAAGGGAAACCTGAGAGGGTCATGAATAATCACAGACATCTTTGTCTGCGGGGGAAAACAGCACTGTCCATCTGCCCTTCATACACATACACACAGTCGTTTATATAGCTTAAGCTGTTTTTAGCAGTGCCATAGGATGCACTTACAGGTTTGAAGGATGAGTAATTTGGGACCATTTTCTTTGTAAAGTCCAACCAGAGTCCATATGTTATCTCTATAGGATAGAATAATCAGGGTAAGAATATTGGAAAATGTATTATTATTGTTCTTTAAGGAAAACACAGACATACATAGTAGATTTCCTTTCGCCTGACAGAGAGCTGCAGCAAGATACGACATAAAGACCTAGATTACAAGCCAGCAGATAAAATGTCAGCGATGGTATTAGTGTAAAAAAAAAAAGTCCATACGTGTGTAATGGAAAATGATCTCACCATGTCAAAGTCCTTAAGTGTTTAAAATGCAATATCTGACACAAAATGTGGTATCAGCAATACACAGTGAAGATGTTGCTAATGTGTTTGCTTTAAGGTGTGGTACAAGCTAAACACGTCCACACTATAAGACATATCGTACATGTGGTTTCTTTCACCATTTATGACTCTTTTATGGCAGTGTCTCAGGCTGCTGTCGGCCTTACTGCTTTAACCAAACACATTTTAAAGGTACAATGCATAACATTCACGCAGGTTTGTGTGCATGTGTGTGTTGGAGGCTGTGGTGAAAGCCGGTTGTTTGTTGACGTTAGAGGACTGGGAGATAAGCGTAGCTACTGTTGTTGCATTGATACCACTGTAGAGGAGCAGAAGAGTGAACGAAAATATGACACTTTGGATGTTTGTAAAGAATTTGTGCCAAATCCTTTATTTATCAGTGTATAGGCAGTGGGAAGGTGAATGGTGGTCATTTTTAAGCAAATCCAAATATTAGACCAAAATCTTTTTTTTTTTTTTTTATTGGACCACGTACTCCTGCCTTGGTTGTTGATGACCCCCCTCAAAAACAGTTCACCTCACATATGACTAATTGATGATTTTGGGATTATTTAGTACAGTTTTTAAGGAAATTTAAAAATTGGACCAGGATTTTATTTATTTATTTATTTTTTGGCCACATACCCCACCCCCACCCCTTATATTTGACCATGGCAGTGATCGCTGATGAGCCCCCCCCTCTTTAAAAACAGTCTAAAATATCTCACATATGACTAATCAACGCCTTTGCTATTAATTAGAACAGTTTTTATGGTATGTTATAATCCACTCTCTCACCGGAAATAAAAACACAATTGTTGTATTAAGTAATTTTCCTTACATGTGCTACATATTGTTACTTTGAAATTAACTATTTCTAATGTCTTATTACCTGCAAACATAGTCAGTTCTGACATAAGCATAGAATTTAATATTATTTGAGTGATTGTAATGTAATTCAAAATACAAAACCCAGTCCCCACACATTGTTCATTCATAAAAACCATCAAAAATATCTTTTAATCTCAGGCTAGTGCTGAATTATCCTGCGATAACCAAATGAACAAAGTACAGTCTCTGTTGAGAGGTCATGTAGAATATATAGCCCGGCGGCTGCAGATTTCTCTTTCCACTTCCTCCAAGTGAGAAGTGATGAAAACACGCTCAGCTTCCCTTTGGCACACAGCAGCAAAACTGAGACTTTAAAAAAAAAAACAAAAAAAAAAAAAACAGTTTTTGTATAGTCTGGAGCACATTTATCTTGAAGGGGGCTTTACGTTTCTGGCCTGTGTTCAATGTTTTTCTTATCCAACAGAGATGGCTACACAGAGCACTAGCTGTATAAGAGGACAATGTACAGATGCGGGCGTGTGTAGTAGTTTAAAGTACAGAAGTAATCTAAAGCACAAAAATATATCCTCCCCAGTCATTATTGATAAAATACTGTACTTACCATGTGCAATTGTGTACATAACAGAAACATTTAACATTGTTTTCCATCTCCTTTAGATTTTAATTAGATAATAATACACACATGTCCAACATTGGTGGCCGCAGCACTATACCTATAGGAAACAGTCGCAGCCTTTCATTGGTATTGCTTGTTTGTGTAAATGTTGGTCTGCAGTGACATTCCTCCCCTGTCAAAGCCTGAAAGGAATTCCCTGGTAGGAGTGGCAGGCATGAGGTCTGTGTTTAGCACACACGCTTGCATATACACACACACAATTACACGTAAATATCCATATTAGAATATAACAATTTGCCCAGTTGCACACACGTACGAGCGCCAGGCCCCACCCAGACATAAGGATAACCTCAGCAACATACTTCATGTTGGACATTGGAGCTCATCAGAATCTACAAGTCCTTTGAGGGTTGTGTAACATGAGCGGAGAGAAAGACAGATAGAAAAAGAGGGGGAGAGAGAGTCCGATAGAAAAAAGGAGAGAGGAGAGAGAGAAAGAAGGTAACCTGATGTCCCAGGAGTTTTTTGAACAGTGAACTGGTTCCCATTGAAGTTTGGAGAACCCCTTTTTTTTCTAATCCTCACCTCTATTCTCTGTTTCTCTCGCCCCTTTCTTCTCCTCTTAAATGTACCCTCTCCCTCTGTATTATGCCTGCCAAACTATTGTATAAGACCTGAAACTAATTAAAGAACACGGTCCCCAAAAAATGACATTCATCCCTGCAGTAAATGTGTTCTTATCAGATCAGAGTCTCTCCAACAGAACCTGGCAGGCTGTTGCTGAGCTCATCTCAATTTAGAGGCTTCACTTTCACTAAATGACAGGTATTCAGGAAACTTTAGAGTAAATTTTCTGAGAGGAATTCTTCTTCCCTGTCTACTGCAAATGTCCTGTGCACCCGCAGCATACACAATTACACCCTCTTTAATTACAAATTGAAGGGAACAAGGTTGAACTCACCACCCTGTTAAAGCTCCTTCTCTTCTCCCCCTGTTAGTGTCAACTTCCAGATAAACTCTGCTATATTCCACCTCACTCTCTCCAGGACAAGGGCAGAATTATCCCAAACTCCAAATCCCGCTCCTGCTTTCAAAGCTGTGAATCCAGGTCCCGGGCCATCCACTTCTGTCTGTCTCCCTCCCACACTCTTTGGGAAATGGATTGTTCTAAAAGTTTAGTATGAAGAGTCCCAAAGCTGCTCCCTCCCTCCGGTGTGGCTCACTGCAGGTCCTAGTGCCTACCCTTTCCACGTGTTGAAAAAAAAAAAAGAACCACACAGCTGCTCATAATTTACACCTAGCCACTCTTATTCATTCTGTCCTTCCATTCGTCCTCACCTTCCATCTACATTCATTTGAATCAATGGGAAAAACTTTCACCCATGGATGAGTCAACCTCTTTTCATGTTCATTGATGTCATCTTATGGTAAGGTCAGGTCTTGCCGTGTTTAGTGAAGGCTTCCCGGATTGGCCTTGTAGTTGTATACCTGAGTCATAGCGAGCTTGGCAGTGAGTCCAAGTATGGGATTGGTGCAATGTGCCGGTAAAACCATCCATAACGTCAGTGGAAGCCAAGCTAAACACTTACGCGACCATTCCAGTATTGTTACCATTTTCTTGGCTGTTGCTAATACCATAAATATGTGCATGCTTTTGCAAATGAAATATTCAGTAGTGTACAGACCAGTGGCGTTTATGGACTTATCACAATAGAACTTTGATGGTCTGCTGCAAGTAGGAATTCATCCCTGCTACTTGTCAATGGCAACGAGGAAGCGTGGAAATAGAACAACAAGAAGAGTCCAACCATGCAGCTATGATATCCCCTCACCCTGGGTAGAAATCAGCCACACCCTGCATTCAGCAGGGCCTCCAGGCTCCAGTATCACAACAGTTACTCTGACATTTCGCTCCTTCTGTTGTTTATGCATCTTTATTTTCCTGTCCCTCAGTCCTGCTTTCTCACCCTTTCCTGGTTCTCTGTGTTCCTCTCTTTCACAGCTCCTCTCTGACCTGAACCATATCGCTGTCAGAGCCCCTGGCGCTGAGCAGACAGACAGCCCACCCCTCTGCTCTGACAGACGGAGACGGGGAAAAAAGAGAGACAGCAAATGAGAGAAAGGATAGATTATGTGTCAGTGCCATCCCTTTCTCCGACTCCTATCCTTTTATTCAAAAATGCTAATGTTGCTTTAGCGTTAATGAGAAAACTTTATTGGGTGCAAATGGGGCCTGGAAGGAATAACACGGGCGACAATTTGAGAGGGGTCTTTCCGCTCAACAATTTTGACCCCCCGCTGTTGGGTTCAGTTCCAGGTGGGTATTTCCTTGAAGCTGGTGGCTCTTTTTTGAGTTTTCCGTTGTGTGTGTGCGTACAAGCCCATGTCGCTGTCAAAACTGCTCAACCCTTGTTATCAATGCTGAGTCTGAAAGGGGAAACCCCAGACTGTGAACTTTGACACAGCGCTCCACTCTGGGGTTGAATAAGGGCGAGAAATGTCAAGAAGGGGTAAGCACTTTGGGTTTGGAGGTTGAGGAAGAGGTCGAAAGTGCACGTATATCCTCATATTTCAGCCATTTTAAGGCTAACGCTGCATAAATGTGACCTGGTTTCAGACGTAGACTGATGCATAGGTTGTTTTAAACCTGCTTTGTTTTCTTTTGTTTTGCTTTGCTTTGTTGTTTTCCAGTATGATCACATTTCATAACCTTGAGTCATTTGCATAAGCCGAACAATTTATGCCATTTGACGTATTAACAATGTAGTCTGACGTTTTACTAGAACAGAAAATTTTCCGTATACCACTGAGATACTTCTTCTCTTTTTAAGTACATTTAAATAAATAAATGCAGCAGACGTTTCTTATTAGCATGGAAAATAGTGGTTGCATCATAGTTTAGTGCTGATAATTATTACAATGCACATGCATGTGTAAGTGTTTATGTGTTTATTCTAATAACTGCAATGAATTACAATCCACTTCTAATGTGTGGTCTTTAAGTTATAGCGCTATAAATTTCAGTACATACAGCCAAAAAGCCCCGAATTTCTGTTTTGATGCCACCACGCAGCGTATATTACTGCAATACTTTATGTGCATTACTGCATCTTAATTGGAAAAAAACAATTAGTGAGTTTATTCCTTCCTGTTATGCCACCGTAGGACACTAATGGAGCACATCATCATAAACATATTCAGATTTAAATACCTTCACTGTTGTCAATGAAGCACTTAACAACATACTAATCCTTAGCTACGCTCAATATGTATCTCAGTGATATCTAAAGAAAGTGGTTGGACAGGTTTCCTTCTGGCACAAAGATGTAATTCAGGGACATACATGCCTGTTGGAATAGAAGCACATCCCCATTCATCACAGTCAGCCCAAGAATGATATCATTCTTCTCTGGACTCGAACATTGCGTCTGCTTGTTTATGAAGATTCTCAGGCATTCAAGTAAAAACATGAAAGAGGATGAGAGAAGTTCATGGTAGTCAAAGGCTAATTCAAATATCTGCTCAGTTTCACTTCACTTCACAATGTAATAAGTGTAGCAGTGCACACGGATGCAAAAAACAGAGAAAAGAAGAAGAAATGTGTTCTGAACATGGTGGAAAGGAGCCACTCCCTCTGTAGACTTTAGATCCTCATTCATAACGATAAAGCACAATTCTAATTTCAGTTGATTTAATGGAGACATAATTCTGATCACCTTGCTTCCATTTCCTTTCACACTGTAACTTTAATGTGGAACTTTACATAACTTATGCATTTAATGAGGTATTTGTACATTATTTATATTAATCATCAGGATGTCAGTGCTGTAATCATATAATAATGTCTTATAATCATTTATTCATTATGTTCATGTTAACTAAGTTTTTACTTCATATTGTACATAAATTAATAGTGAAATGATACTGTTCAAATTGGTTAATACTTAACACATTAGTTAATTGTTAATTAACTCTTATTACTTATGATTGCAGTTTCCTAACGTCAGACAAAATGCTTCAAAAAAAGGAAAAGCATTTTAGACACATTTTGATCCACTTGTCTAGAGGTAGGAGTTTGAGTTCTGGGTTTTTATTACACATAGCTTTTATAAATAGTGTAGGAAATTCAGAATATTCTGTAAAAATGTGTTCATTTTTTAAATTATTATTAATTAATTAATTGATCATTTTTCCTTCTCTGTATTTTTTGTACATAAGAATATCTAGGAAGATGGCAGAAAAATTACTGATCAATCATTTGAGTTAAATATTTACTATGTAGGAACTTATTATAAAATGTGGGTCCATCTCCCTTTAAGCTCATCAACAAACTTAAACTTAATACTTAAAAATGTGCATAAAAAAAACATTCATGACATAATTGAGAAGAGGCGGAAGAGGAGGGAAAAAAAAAAAACGTGCACAGGATTCGATACGAGCAAAATGTTCCTGCAGAATGAACACACAAACATACAGACGTTATATAACTGATGACACTCCTTCCTTACCCGTATCCGTATAACCGCTTTGACCTCTGACATTATAGATGACAGAAGGACTTTTCATTTGCACGTCCTCTGTGCTTAATGGCCATTATAAGATCATATACACAGCTCTCCTCATTGTGGACCTTTTGTATTTACATCGGCAGACTTTGCTCAATAATTGATGACACATATCTCCTCTAACATTTCCCTTTGCATTCATTCTGCATTTTTCTTAATGGCTAGTGAAAACTTACGCCAGAGAATTGGTCATTCATTGAGGCTTTCGGGTCCAGTTATCCATATGTCACGAGGAAAGAGGATGAATGGTTTGATTACACCTGCACTTTTGTTGACCGTGTGTGTATGGCCGCATGCATGTGTGCGTGTCATCCTGTTGGGCAGCTGAATAGCTGTTCCTCTAAACCATTGTTGAGTTAGAGGACTCGTCCTCCTACACCCTCATCATGGTCCTGTGCTGACGCATCCCAGAAGCCTCTTCACTCATTGACTCTTCTGTCCCCTTCCTCCCACGGCCTCGCTAAGCAGAATCCCGCTATTGTCCCACCAAGGACAGACTGCGGTGTACACATGCAGGCAAACAGCCACGCTCGCACTCATTCACATGATGCACAGCATGTACAGGCACATGCCATGCAGCAGCACTTACCTGAACATATTCCTCAATTTGCCCTCGAACCCTAATCTCCTCCTGGGGTAAACTGAGGTCTTCCTTGAACCCAGAGTCCGTGTGTGTTTTTGTGTTGCCGGTCTGTTGCTGTGGCTCTGTGTGTTGGGTAAGTAAGTGTATTAACCTTTAGCCTCTCTCACTATTGTTTCTGTGACATGCCCCACTGCTACTGAAACCCGTTCCCAGAGATTTTGGCAAAATGCTGAATCTAACAACATCTTGTCCTAATCTTACATCTGGGTCAAAGCCAAAGCGGATGGATGAGAGTCTTAAGATTACATGGTTTTGCTCAGTATTGGTGGAATACCAGTGGGTGGAAGATATACACAGTGACAAGACAATCCTGAAATTTACAGAATCCATACTAAATTCACATTTATTTTGAAAGAAACTTTTAAATACTGTAATTTTACACCAGTCCTGTTTGACAGTGGTTACACTTTTTGTGGCCAATAAAAATCTAAAACAAAAAATAACATCAGTAATTTATCCCTCAAAGTATTATTCTCACTTGGTAATGTCCAGAAAAACACATTTTTTCACTTCCAATACAGCTTCCGGTGTGTCCGAAAGAAAAATCAGCTTCATTATCCTTTTAGATTCATCATAATTAACAGCCGAATAACCCAACTCTACACCAAAATTCTTTAGTGGCTGGATGTTTCTCACACACAGAGGGTATTGTGTCCTGTAATTGAGCCATGGCCTCAGGGTCTTTAGCTTCACAGTTCACAGCTCATAGACATGTAGGCTTAAAAAGACGTCAAAACACATCATTGTGCCCATTACCAGAGCAAATACAGTATATTTCTCAGCCTAATAGGCACAAAAAGTAGCCAGTAATGATTTTAATGTAGTGAGAGTGATCTGGAAGTAAACCCCGATGCTTGGAGCAGCACACACTTCCCACAAGGAATATCTGGAAAAAATAATGAACCAACTATGAGCAGGAAGTCACTTGGCTCGTGCCCTTTTGGGGTCAACTTCCCAGCAGTAATCATAGAGTCATACTGAGGATAACGCAATGTCATTGACACTAAACTTTACGCACAATCTGGTTTTCCACCAGTCCTTCCCACCATTTTTTAATTCATATTTTCCTTTTGCATAAATTCCGTTAAAATGAGTCTCAAAAGCCATGAATTTTGTTTCCCAAAAGTGAAACTTCTGTGACTCATGTCTTACCTCAGCACACGTCTGGACACTCCCTCTGACACAGATAATGGTTTCATCTCAATTTGTCTCTCAGTTTTACTCATTCACATTCACTTCATGCTTGTGGACATTAATTCTTCTTAACTCATGACAGAGTGAAAAGAGGCAGGTATTTATTCCTTCGTGCTGTTGCCACCTGTTGCTCTCACACAAATTAGATGTGACAATAGATGGAGCCCTGCATTCTCTGTACATTCCAAGAACATCAATTTAGTTTTCCACATTTAGTCATACATGAGTGTAGCGCCACATGGCCATAAGGCAATAGGAGGCTGCTTCTTTGTTTTCACATGACAACCAAACTGAACTGTTGAAGGCATTACATTGCACCTGATGTTTCCACATTCTGAACCAAAATACAAAAAATACTCATGTGACTCATGTCATGACTCTATGATGACTTATTAGATTCGTAAAATCAAAAAATAAGCTGATTTAATCAAAGGTCAAAAGTGAAGAGCAGGGTGATAACAGCAACTTTATATGTCTATGTCAACATCAGGTTATAAATCCTCATGTAAACACATAAAAAAGTTTATAACCTCTGGCATTAAAAGAGATTTATTGAATATATCTTAACATGTTAAATTCAACACGATAACATAGTCTATTAATATAGAGCATATTTAAGATAATTAGATATAATTATTTGTTCACTGAAACCTTTCCTATCACATACAGTGTATTAACCCAGTGAATTACAGTCATTCATACTGAGCTATATTTCACAGCTAAATATGGATTTTTTTTTTTTTACAAAACCAATTTTATGTCTTGTCTCTTGCAGGAATGCATTGGCACCCTTTGTTCCTGATTATGTAGTGATATACATGCCCTAATAATTGCTTCTGTTGCTCAAAGTCATTTCAGTTTATTACTTTATTATTACATGTATTACAGGAACTGACTGACACACTGACAGTGAAAAGCACTTCAGACCATAAACATGGGGCTTCTTTTTGATAGTTAAATGGCGATGGCCTTAGTACTCATTTGTCTTTAAGTTTTTTTGTGTGTATTTTTGTCATATACAGACATGACAGGGGGGTTCTGGTGTCTCACCTGGAACAGTACACCCTACATAGGCCATGTGTTATCGCAGTCTGGGTTCAGCTGCCGTCTGAGGTGATTTGTTGTAGGCCATTTTCCCATTCTGTCTTCAACTTCATTTCCTGTCTGCCTTTAATGTATCTATAATATAAAAAAAAGTCCAATTATACATGATTAAAACACATTAAATCTAAATAAAATTGGCAGTTAGTAAATGTTGTGAAATACATAAAGATCCTACTTTATCCTAAACTGTTTCTGTGAGTAGGTGTATTTAACCTTTTCTGATTTATCACCATTTATTATAGTATTATTCTTTTTGTTTAGCATTTACCATGAAAAATTTCCTATATTTAATTTATTCATCATGTAGATGTTCGTAGAAGTTGAGAGCAGAGGAAAAAAAAAAGAAAATTCATTTTTTCAAGAAAATATATATAATTAATTCAGCATAAAAACAAGCATCTACATTCACTGTCATTGTCCAACTCCATGGTTGGTTACTAGTGAAGCAGTGTTGCACAAGATGATGGTGTTTCCACATTCACTACTGAGCATCTGAGCTTCCAAATGGGTCATATCTGACAACCATTTAAAACCGAGACACTGAATTATTCCCTGAATTATTTCTATGTATTGATTCGTTTTTCAGAATGTCTTAAACAGTTTTAGATCAGTAGATGCTTTTGGTTTAGGTCTTTAAGGGTTTAGTTGAGAACAGATACTGATGAATCTACCTCATGAATGCATTTACAATTACACAAAGCGTATATTCTCCAAATATTGTAATTCTCTGCTTCCCGTATACAACAGGCAATGAAGTGGGTGTGTCTCCATAATTAATTGAATAATATAAATTGTAAATACATATGCATTCCTATTGGTGAAAAATGCCAGCTTTAATCTGCAGACTTGCTGCCTTCAGGACCAGAGAGGGGACAGAGCACCATGACTTCCTCTTCATCCCAAGAATGCTTAAGGAAAATGTTCTCTAACACACATAATGCTGCTCTGATTGTGCTTTGGCAGTGATTCTACACATCTGTGATCTCCACTGGAGGGAAGGAACATTGTTCATCAAAAAGATATTAGACTATAAAATGTAATCCCTTTGCTTTAAGAATGAAGCTGTATTCTGAACACCACCTCATCTGTGAAGTAATGGTGACCGGGGGCTTGGAAGGTGACGGAACACTGAGGTGTACTTCATGATTTCTTACTTTTTGCCCTGTATTTGAACACAGTTACAAATAACTTTAATTGTAATGCATTGAGGAGGAAGTAGTGACTATTTTCTATTTTGCATTATTGGAAACCATAAAGTATATCCATCAGCTGACATCCTGCAAACACAACAAGATGAAAAAGAAGAAGCATACCATATAATATCAAATCAGTCCTGCTGCTGGAAATGAAAACAGTTTCTCACATCAGTGCAAGGTTTAATGTTCAGTACAAATATACTAAGCGAAAGTAAAAACACACCATGTACAGTATTTGCATCGCTTGGGACACGTGGCCCAAAATGAACTCATGGTGTCATATAACTGTAAAACATGGTTAATTCTCTTAAATTCTAAACAAACTTTGTGTCCATGTTTGAACACTTCCTCTGTGGTCTAGTAATTCCACCCACAACACAGGTGTGTCATGTCCAGATGCTGCTCAAACAGCGTTAACAGTATTTAGACACTCCTTATACTGGGGATAATAAAAGGACACCTCAAAATGTCATGTTTCCTCAGATGTCACCATGCCGCAGATGTCACAAATCATGTGGGAATGGTTCTGGATTATATCCCATAGCTCTGTGTGGCCATCAAAGAGGAGTGGAATAACATTCCATGAGCCACAATCGACAATATTGTGAACTGGATGAGAAGATGATGTGTTGCTCTACGGCAGGGGTGTCAAACTCATTTTAGTTCAGGGGCCACATTCAGCTCTATTTAATGTGTGGAGGGCCGAAACAGTAAAATGATGACAAGTCTAAATTTCTCTTTATATTTTACAGTGAAAAAAGTAAAATGACATGATGAAAATATTTAAATCTACAAATTATCATTTCAAACAATGTGAATAATATCAACACTATAATCACTATTATGCTTTAGTTCATCATTTCCACATGTACATTATAACATACAGATCACATTGGATCGACAGATACACAAAATATTTAATAACAGGTGGAATATTATTAAAATCGCACATACTTCTTTTGAGACATTTCAGGTAATTCAGATTTTTTTTTTGCAAAGTTATACTGTGTTTTAATCTAAATACATGAAAGCGTTTACATTTACAAAGACAATAATTTGGATTTGTGACTATTCATTTATGGGTTATTATGACACTGAGATGGTCTCAATTTGGAACCTGAACTAAAATTATTGTTAATACATTTTTGCATTTCACAAATTCATCCCAGGGGGCGGATCGGGCCCTTTGGCAGACCGGATTTGGCCGTATGTTTGACCCCTGTGCTCTATGGGAAGCCAATGGTGGACACATGAGATATAAAGTTGTGATTTCTTTCAACCGGCCCCCACCGTGTCCACATGAACGTCCCTGAGTGCCAGACGCCACTATCATGTTCTAACGGACAGTAATCTGTACCACGCTGATTGACAGAATAATAATAATAATAATAATAATGTATTGTGCTGCACCTATTACTATTAAAAAGTTAAGAGGTCACGTGTCGCGTTTATATTTTTGCTCAGTATATATAATTTTTTTTTGACTACTTACACTTATTGCTTATTCTTTCATTTCACAGCCGATGCTTTTCTGTGTAAAGAAGTTCATTGCTATTTTTACAGAAGTATCAGTCAAATAATGTGTTTACTTTCACAAACGGGGAAGTTACGATCCATGGTGATTTAGAGGAATGTGGCTTCACTACAAAAATTTTGGTTGGTTGTGTAACAGCAAAAATAATACTGTGCTAATGACAAACCAACTATAGAGGATACCAAACGGCCATGACAAACATTGTTTATCATAGTCTGTCATCTGATCTGATCAATTAAATATTAGCATAACCCAAACGTTCCTTATATTCATTGTAATATTGAAAGACACATGGGTGTGTTTACGTCAGTTTCTTCAGCTTCTGTCCAAATCAAACTGTTCTGTTAGTCTGCAGAAGAACTAGAGAGAAGAAATAATGACAGACAGTGAAGAATTACAGTAATTGTGAACTGCTGGTTCTGCATGTGAACTCTGATGCGTCATTAAATTTGATTTACTGTATATATTTGCCTAAGCAACAATGCAAAAGCGTTAGTTTTAAAAAAGTTTTTTTGGGGTTGATTCTACTAGTTTTGTGTCTGTCAGCAGTAAAAGTGTCAGTGAGGAACTAAAATGATACATGTTGGAGACAGATGTCTGACAAAGCCAAAGCAACAGCAAAAGACCTTTAATCTTATTCTGAGAAGTGTAAAAAATATTTCATATTTTATTATGAAAGTATGATGTGACATGTTAGACCATGGCAAACTGCTATAATACATATATCAGTTGTGTGTTATGGGACTGTTCTATAGGGTCAGCTGCCCCCCTACTGTTTACATGTTAATGGTACAGCCCAACAGGTAGCATGAAGTGGTGCTGTTGTTTTAGCACTCTGGTTCACAATATAACATATATGACAGATCTGATTTACGTCTCTTGTCCTTTTATTATAAAACTAGAAAAGCACTCAGAGAGCACAAACCTCTGCCAAGCAGCACAGTTCTCCAACATATTGTGACTGACACCCCGCAATATTACTCCCACATTTTTTTTAAAAATCTATTTTATTAGATTCTTGACACTGGAAACATACCCAAAGAAATGTGAATTACATGCTGCTAACAAAGAAATTA
>JAPSES010000236.1:6391213-6414908 GCA_029822895.1 Maxillicosta whitleyi
TTTCTCATATAGTCCATGGACTTAAGAATCTTAAAATGCTGTCCAAATAAATGAGGGACTAATATTTATGGTGGGGGTGGGGGTGGAGTTGCACTTGGCGGAGGTCTGTGCTCTCCAAGTGCTTTTCTAGTTTTATTAGAAACAGAAAACACTCAAGAAAGAGTGACTTTTTCAGCAAATATATAATTAACTGAACATAAACCAAGTGTGTCCATCCACTGTCATTGATCCAACTCTAAGGGTTTTTCTGGTGAATCAATGTTGTAGAAGATGACGGTGTTCCCATGGTAACTATGGAGCCTGCGAACGTCCAAATGGGTCATATCTGATGACCATGAAAAGATGACAAACTGTATTTCACATCATTTATTTACATGTACTGAGGGGATTAGAAGTTATTAAAGATTTTAGATCAGCAGATGCTTTTAGTCGCTGGTGGCCGTGCGGGTCTTTATGGGTTAAAGAGGAATAACAGCAGGCATGTTTTGCCTCAACTATTTGCATGGACATTTTTGTGATGCTTCACATGTTTGTAGACTAGTTTGTAACTTGAATCTCCAGTTATCAAGAGTTTCAGTTTCTGGAAGAGAACAAAATACGACAAGCAAATTATGTATGAATGCATCATAATTTAAAAATGTAAAAGTCCAAAGGCTTTTTGACTGTAGGGAAAATTTTGACTTCTTCACCAACTTCCTGTACTCGTATCTGGACGATCTTGACAAGAACGCAGCATTGAATGTCTTTGGAATGACTGTGTAACTGTAAGACATTTCTTGGAGATGAACGTGTGTATTCATGTGTGTTTGCATGTGACAGAAAGGGAAGAACAGATGACCTGTGGTTATGAAGTAGTGTGAGTCATGTGTTTATATGACATCATCAGAACCAGTAGGCTAATGGGAACATGGACGAAACCGAAATCTTTCTTGACCTACTTTTTCATATGACCCATGTGTTCAATATCAGCACAAAATCAGAGGCAGGAATAAGACGATTAAATTTATGTTGGATAAGCAACTCCAGACCCAACCAGGGCCCAATGGTTTCAATTAATGCATGACCAGGATAAGAAATTGGTGATACCAACATAGATCAATTTATTATTCAATCTATTATTTTTATTTTTCCTGCTGAGATGATCAAATTGCAGGGCCAGCTTCCCCGGTGGTTGTGAATCACTGTCTTGCTCAATGATATTTTTGTTTGCCAAATCTGTCAAACCCAGAATTTCCTCTGGAGAAAAAGAACAAGATGAGCTTCACGGAACACAACTGTGGTCTCAAACCACCAAAGTGTTTACCTCAGACACTACATTAAGATTCAGTTGAGATTTTCCAGATAGTTTTTTATTCAAATAACTACATATGCATAATTCGAACAAAGAAAATTAACACAGGCTGCAAAACAAAACCAACTAACAGTGCCAGTTCTAAGTATTAACAGAGGTAAGCAGTCTAATATTGATAGAGAATATAATCATTTGGGAAAATGTATATTTTGTCACGTTTTTTAACCTTTCATCAGCATGAAAACTCTGGCTTAGATGAGTTAAAATGATTATTTCTGAAAACTTTGGCCGCTGTACCGATTTTGGATGGAGTTTTAGTATGCAACAAAATAATGCATTAATGTCATGTGTGCAACCTGTGTTTATCTTAACCCTAACCTCATGACAGCTCTCTATGGTCTACTTATGCAGGTTCATGTAGATCAGAAAACCATCTGGTTTGTCTGATGATATTATTGGAAACAGAACAGAGGAAATGTCCATTTCTATATGTACCCAATTACATGTATAGTTGGCCTCAATTAGGAGAAAAAAAAAGGGAGGAAGAAAAAAAATAGATGGTCTCAATTATCACGTCACTACAAATATATCTGAATTTCAAAGGAGCTATTGAGGGGCAGGAAAAGACAGAAATGGTCAATGAAGTTCATTCCATATCAACAGTGTCTGAATGACAAATATCCCGTTTGCATTTTGTCCTGCGACTCCTTGATGATGTCACATGCTGCCGCTGCCACGTTGAGAGTCTCCAGAGTTTCAGCCACATGGCGGGACATACTACAGTGAACTGGCATGGCCTTCACACATTTTCTGTCTTGGTTTGCTAAAAGATGTTTATTGTAGCAACAACATAACATCCTCCTGTGTGTTGGTGGCAGAGGCTAGCTCTGGTTTGCATCTCAATTGGAAAAAGCAGCTGAGAGAGAGGAAGAAAAAAAACAGAGAAAGAGTGAGAGTGAGAGACAGAAGACAGGCAAAAAGAACAAAATACTTTAGCAAAGAATGACATGGCACAGAGACAAGGCGGCCATGAAAACCAGCTGACAATCCCATTGATTGATTTTACCACATCAGAGATGGCACTGAGTCTCTGAGCCGTCTGGCGGGGGGCGGGGTTGGGGGAGGGGTTTGTAAGTGCAGGATAAAACACAGGGACTGACTTCATCCTATTTTAAACCAACGACTTCTGTAACTCTACCTTGTGCTGAAGAGAAGCGGGCAAACAAAACAGAGTGATGGGTCTGTGATGTCAAACTGTTTCAAACAGCACAATTACACTTAAGTGTCTACAGATACACACATATGCACAGTGGTGGACACATACCAGCATAAACTCACACACAATCAAGATCTCGACAGCACAAGTAATCAGCACTGCTTTGGTGTGTGGACAGAGATGAATAGTGGGAGACAGGTACTGTCAAATACATTCCATGCTCTGCAGAGAACCTTATGGACTCCTTTGGCGCTGGCCCTTCCTTACACGCTCTTACAGTATAATAATCGAGCAAAAAGAAAACACGTTACTCAAGAGGGTCTTTGTTTTTCTTTGTGTTTGACTAGTTCCAGCTTTTATCTGGAGATTGACATGCTGCAGTCCAAAGGGGAGAGCTGAGCTTCAGAAACAGGCCAGAGGTGGCAGGAAATTGTTAGCTTTGTTTAGACCAGCCCCATGGTTGCCATCTTTTGTTCCACCATCCGCTCTTGTCAGTGTCAATCTGTTGGCTTGCTTTTAAAACAGTGTGACAAAAAAAAAATCCCTGAAGAATCCTAAACGCTCCTCTGACTTTCTGTGTGTGTGTGTGTTTGCAGACAGCTGTGTGTGATTACCTGGGATCAGCAGTGTATCGTGGCAGCAGATACCATTGGCTGTGACATTAGCGTTACTTCCTGAGTTAAAGGTCTGATGTAACATGTCATAGGTTGTAAAATTAAGTATTGGAGACAGCGTGGTGCCATGTTAACCTTTTCTTGATCCTAATTTCTAACAGGAAGGATAGATTTTTTGTTTTATCAGTCCTTTCTGATCACACCTTTGACAATTTCCTCAAAGAGCTGCACCTTTGAAAATGGTGGTTTCATAGAAATTCTTACACTTTAAGATAGCATGACACAGCAACCACATCCTTCATGGCTGACTGCCCGAGGTAGATTTGACAGAGATAATTGCTTTATTGAAGGTTTTCAGGTTCAGGTTTGTGGAGTCAAACTCAATCCCTCTTTCTGCTTTGCCAGTTCTTCCATGAGCCTTCTTCGCCACACTAAAGACACAATGATTTTAACCCCTGGCCCTAACTGATTACGACCAGGTGGTCTCCATCGACAGCCTGCAGGAGGGATTGTGTGTGCGTAGGAACTCGCACACACACAGAGATGACTCACAAAGAATAATTCACAAAGAATAATCACATGGAAAACCACCGGCTTTCACTATGTACACCCACTCTGACAGACACAGATGTGACTTGGGGAGTTTAGAGGCGAGAAATGCGAATGTGTGAGTATGTGTGTGAGAGAAAGAGAAAGAAAGAAAAGGGGGCCCTACAGTGAAGTATTCACAGGTGTCCGTGGCCATTAACATGTGTTTATAGCTCTGTCTCACACTCGCACAAGTATGGGAGTTCGACTGCGGTTGGGTAGGCAACCATGGAAAATCACTGCCACAGTGTTCTCAGAAATGATCAATTAAATAAAACGTAATAAGTGCTGTCATACATCTTAAGTGGGTAGCAACACAGTAATCAAGATTGTTATACTACCAGTCACTCATTATTAATGTATGTGTAGACACAGATGTGGTCACATTATTCCCATCTTGAGCAGAATAGGAGGTTTACAAAGAGCCAAAGGTGCATCCATGCATTTACAGTGGATGACATAGTGGGTCGCGCACATTTCCTACAGTGTGATTTATATTTTGTCCACAACAGAGGTGAAACTGAAGCCTTTGGTTACAATTTCACTGTACTAATGGTAATATTTATGCCACAGTGGCATCGTGAGAAGTAATTCAACATATGTGACTGTTAAAACATCATCAAGCAGAGGAAACCTGGAGATATGTCTCCTTTTGATTACAAACTAACTTTACTAACCTTTTCAGAGGAAATATTTTGTTAGACAGACCACTCAGCTTTGGTTTACATTGTGTCAGGTGTGTGTAAATAAAGTTGGACTCATGTAAAATGTTTAGACATAAAAAGCAAGAAAGGTTTACTTAGAACTAGTAGTAGACCTGCATTAATGGCTTTTTACTGTCAATTATACAGTCTGGCCAAAAAAATCATTAGTTTGTGTCTAGACAGATCATGAAAAAATACAATCAAAAGTTATATGTTATCACAATATAAAGGGGATAAAAGGATGAGGAAAAAGGCACTGACAACACAATCACAGCATCACAGACACCCACACCCACCGAGGTACATGCAAAGGAATCCATCAGTGACATTTTTGAAGTGGACTGTGAGATAAACAAAGATGGGAGTTAATGTAACCCAGAGATTCATCTCTGAGTAGTGTTTTGGCCAGAGACAGCAGCTTTCAGACCAAATGACTTCCTCCCTTCTCTCAAGTTAGTCACTGGAGGATGAACCGAACACGCTTCTCAGCATGACGGTGAAAAATGTGCAATAAAACACATTTACGGCCATGTTGCATCTTGAATTAATCGTATTTCTGTCTTGCAAAAAGGGAGAATCAGTCTCAAAAGCTGTCATGTGATCCTTCAAACCTCCATATTTTTTAGTCTCAAAAACCGGGAGAGGCGGTGGCAAGTAAATTACTCTGAAAAGACGAACCCCTTAACCATGTGCCATGACTAAATATTCAATGAAGACTGTGTGTGACTGAGCAAGACAGACTTTAATAGGTGGTAATTGTCATGTTCCCCCCTTTATTTTTAATGATGTCAGGGTTATTACAAGAGAGCCATCCAAGCCCTGGGTTTTAGGTTGCATCTGTGTGTCTTCATGTTCAGATGAGTGTGACCAAGGGCAGTGACATCTGCTTAATAAAATATCATCCACATATACACGGACATGCATTTGCGCAAACTGACACACACATATACAAAACATGAAGCCTTCCCGAGTTTTTGCCGGAGCAGACCGTCAAAGGTTGTCAATCACATTTGCAATAGACTGTTGATCAGTGTTCCCTGATGTTCCTTTAATCCCACAGATACATGCTTTCATGACAGACATGGGTGCACGCACTAACACACAACCACTTTGACACATGCTAAATAAAACATCGGCCCATGGTAAACCAATCCTGCCCACATATGCTGAGCACAGCACGAGCGGCATGCTGCATTGTACTGCTCTATGACATTCTGTGGGCTTGAGTTTCAATTTGGAAACCATAACACAGGTCCGAGCTCAGGGGGGAGTGACTCTTTTCCTTACTAATCTAAATCACATGGATTTTTGTCAATGCTGATTTTTCTGCCAGTGAGGCTATTGTTTATGCAGAAACCCTGTTTAACACACGCATGTACAGTAACAGAAGGTATATCGTAGCGTTTGATATGCCAGGTGACGGCCTGATCTTACTCAAGAACTTGGATTGCACACTGCTACACACCCCGTCCCATCTGGAGGAATGTGGCTGGATATGCATGGAGATGATGACAGCTCACAAGCTACAGCAAATCCAAACGTGGTCCATAATGACAAATTGGTTTTGGAAAAGCAGCCACGCCTTTCTATTTGTTCACTGTGGCTCGTTACATTTAATTGGAAAAGTAAACTGTTTATAAGGCATGATTATGCAGCACCATAAAACCCCAAAGAGAGACAGATCTGTTTGTTCTTTTTTGCTGATACTTTTATTATCCCTTACTCAGTCTAAATGGTTTTAACACCGCTGCAGTAAATGCAAAGGCCATCACACTCTTAGTATAAGGTTTTTAGGCATGGGTAGAGGTGATAAAATATACTATAATGCTAATGACACAGAAGGGATCTCGTAAAGCTAAGGCATTTTCTTACGTAGCCACAGTAATGTCATTATCAGGCTATGCTAGGCTAGTAATAATGAGAAGTTCTATTTAGCTAAACAAGCAGAACTGCGTAAAACTCCACAGCTTTGTGGGTTCTACATATGGAAATACTGTGTGCAGACCTAGCGCTGAAACCAGAACACATGGACACAGTGTAAATGGCTAGCATGGTAATGCAATAATATTTTAATTGGTTGCAGGTTAATTGAGGTGGCGCTACTGTGTGAACTTTCTCAATGCTGAATCACAGATAATGACTTGACCTTTCAGGAAGACATGCAAGAAATGTGTGCTGTGTGGTTGTCTGCATTCATGAGTATGCATGATGCACACTGTACAAATTAAAGGAGTGAGCTGCTGCTGTTGCTGCTGACTAAATCCACGTCGTAAGACCTCATATAATGACTTCTGTGTGGGTCATTATTTCACCTTGTAAAAGAAAAGGAAACAGACCACCATGGATCCTTACTTGCAGTGCATATAAACTGCTTTCCTTACAGGTTTAACATGTGGCATTTAAGCAGTTTTTATGCATCAATACTTTGTAAAACTACCCTCTGCTGTGTACATTAGTACTGTTAACAGATATGTTTGAGACTATGAATGTGTTTTCTGCATACTGAACAGCACTCAGACTTTATCGCTCATGTTTAGGAATAATGCTTTGCTGACGCCACGGCTCTGTGCAGATTACAGGCAGAACTCCAGACACAGGTGCATATTTGACGTCTCTGACTCTGTGACATAGCGGCGCAATGTGCCCCAGAGACACCTCCAGGTCTGGCCCGACATGATTTAACTGTAACGCATGCATGCACACAGGATGTTGAATCACAGGTTTCCATTTGGTTCAAGTCCAGACATTAATGCATGAATGTGTGATTTAAGAGTGGAGAGAAATCATACTTCCACTCATTCTCAAGATCAATTTACACAGTTGGACCAAAATTCTAACTCAACCCTCAGACAATGGATGAAGACAGTCCCTGTTTACAGCTGTAGATATAGACACATATGATATACAATCTACGCTCTGATGTCTCAATCTTCATTAGAGCCTTTAAAGGCATGTAGAAGCATTAGAAGTTTTCTTCTTTTACGTGTACCACAGATTACTGGAAATGAAAGCATAAATCAAAGACTTTTAGAGATTTATGACTCCTTTGTGATCCTTTTAGGATAATCTTTCAGTCCTTAACAGACCATTTAGGTCATAGTTTATTAGAACAGTAAGCCATCCAAGAGTGGACTGGCCTTGAACATTGCACTAAGTGACCAGCTTTCACCATTGCTTTATAAGGCAAAAAATGTCAAGTTTTCTGTGTTTATGATTTAGGACTAGGGTGGAGATGATGATTAATTTAGTGGAATGTGTGAAATAAACACTTTGTTAGTGTCTTACAAAAACACTTTTGATATTTTACCTATCACTAGCAAGACTTTATTTATATTAACATCTTTGTCAGTGCCAAAAAAAAATCAGAATAATGAAATAACATCCTAGTAGGTATAGTATATAATAATACACTGTACATGCTGTGAGAGTATGCGCCGCTTGTGTTTGTGTCTGAACAAACAAGTGTTAATCATCTGTTTACATGTCTGACTGATGAAGCCAGGGTTAGATTACTGCTTTGCCTCTCCGATCAGACCCAAGGTTCTCCTTCATAAAGCACAAGTACAAAACAACTTCTTCCGATACTAGAAATTCCACCTGCTCCAAAGGCGATCAAGCCTATGTTTAAACCGTAAAAATTCCTACCATTACTACAGAGTACATAAGGCCCCAAGGGTCCTCGTTCATAACACGTCCAACCTGAAAACACTTTACTGTGATGGAAACTTGCAAAGCTTAAGGATAAAACACAGATAAAAGGAAACAAGGCAGAACAGACAGTAATAATGCTACTGTAAGGTTCAAAGGTCAGGTTAAATACTTTGTGTATTCATGTAACATTTGTGAATTGTGGTTAATTTAAAAAAAATAAAATAAAATACCCGCACTCTAAACTTTATACACATTTGTCCTCACACAGTTTATATATTTTTACTTGGAATGTTTATGTAATACTTATAAAATAACTTCTGTAGAGTTTCTGTTTCTTTCACATACTTTTACCTCAGTGCAACTTTCAGCATTCGGTTGGTTTTGTGGTTATTATTCCTGACTGGCTTGGACTCACAAAGTGTAAGTGTGCGCTGTATTAAAGCAGGAGCCGCTGGACACTAAAACTTAATTACAATCTAAAATTAACCTGTCTGCCATCTGCTGATTCATTTATCCAAACCAATTCACCATGTATTTATGTGATGAACTCCAAATTAAACATGAAAAAAAAACACCTGTAGGCGACAACAAACAACTCATTTTATATATTAGTGTGGCAAAACATCAGAAAAAACAACAATATTTGTTTTTTCTGCTATATCTTGTGTTAGGAAAAACAAATAATTTTTACCAGATGATTTAAAAGGCAACAACAATTAATTATTCTCAAATAATTGGGTGGATTTTATAAAGAAAAACAGCTGTTTTAAAAAAAAAAGACAGCTCACTTTTCAGAAGAACGCTCTCATGAGTGTGTCTTATCTGACTTCTCATTTAGATTATTTGGAAAATATTAACTATGCAAGTATCCTAAAGTAGTAGCATGACATGTTTGAGTTAATGTATCTGACCTGACATGACATATCCAGCAGTGGGACTATTGTGCATGCATACACCATGATAACAAAACTGAAAGGCCATATTGTGATCTTCTTATATACCTATGTGTATATAACAACCAACCGCTTTCATCATTGCATGAATGGAGTCATTTATTTTAAGACAGACTATAAACAATGTTGTACTGTCGATAGCATCCCACTCAGGGGACCTGTAGCCTACTTTCTGTTCACTAATGCACAAAAATGGAACGAACACAAGTAAGAAAGATAAAGATGAGTGACTTTATAATAAAATGCACATAATAAATTGCCAACTAAAGGACTTTGGGTGTGTTTTTTTAAACGTTCACATGTTTTTCATCACAAAACAGATGCATTTTATATCATGAGTAGAAGATTATGTTTGTACTTTGCATGAGCGCGGTTGACAAATGAGGCCCCTGATATAGCAGATTTGACATATGAGAGGACCCCCAACTCCACCCCAGTCCACCTGCTTGCCTGTCCATCTTTACCTGTCTGCTGAAACCAGATCCATGGGAGAGACAGAGAGAGACAGGCAGAGGGAAGGGACCAAGATCCTGACTATACCCATCTATTAAAAACATTGTACTCCCTGCTCACTGTTCTTCCTCACGTTCACTTCTCCCCTATACCACCAGCCCCACCCCCACCCCTTAACTCACCCACCTCACCCAGAGCGAGGATCAGGTGTCCCCCTTTGAAATCTAGGATGGGATCAAACAGGACACAGGCCTTCGATAGGGCAGCTCCACTGCCACAAGGACCCTTAATGAAGGAGTAGCACGGCAGGGATCTGGGCCAAATGGTGGGTGTGTGTGAAGGGAAGAATAAGAGAGACAGAAGGAAATTTACAATTGGAAGCTGTGCTGTGGGGCTGCTGGTGCGTGCTTTGAGTGTCAGGAGTGTATTTGAGAGCTAATAGGATGACAGCGAGGCATGACATGTCTGCTGTCTTCTCTTTAGCTAACACAACGGCAAAGCCTAACTCGCAGACGCACATCTGGAGCATATTGGCTAATAGAGGATTTCACAGTTTATAATAATTCTAGGAATGCATTGAAAGAACAAAATAAAGAAATGCAATATACAACTAGGGAAACTCCCCTCATATTAAAAAAAAAATAAAGCTTTGGACTGAAAATTGCTAATGCATCAGTTCTTTTATATCAAATTTTAATCATTGTCGTGAACTTTTCAAGCCTGTGGCCCGCAAAACTCGTACTTCAAACCAAACAGTCCCGCTTTGCTTTGAATCATCAGTGGAATATGGGTGGTATGGACAGTGGCCAAACAGTTAAATCACCGTATATTGTAATGGAAGTTGTTTCTATACCAGTCTCTATGCAGTAATTGTTTTCAGATTGGTGATCTGGGCATTCTCAAATCTTTCTGCTGAACTTATGGTTCTGCTTGTCTACGTTATGATTTAGTTATTGTTTTGTGGTCAATTACAGTGGCATGTTACATTCATAATTATAGCTGTGGAAAGATGTGGAGATACAGACAGATCGTATTTTGTTTGTGTTTTGTTGAAGAATATTACCGTTTTATGCTGCAGGAGTCGTATTATGTGGAATTTTAAATACGCCTGCATGTTCTGATGTTATTTTACACTGCCGTCAATGAAAATTTATTACATATGAGGTTGGTAAGGCATATTAATACATTTAAAAATGCACATATGTATGGTTGTATATTCAAATGAATGATCTTTGTTGGTTTATGTTTTTTGGACTCAGTGTGGATCACGATTTAGTGTCTTTGAAGTTGTTTTTGAAGGATTAAAATGAGCATACATAGTATTTCTCTTTTGTACATATACACCAAGAAAATACAGGAAATACATGCACAGCCTTAAAAGATGCACAGAAAACTGAACTAAATGGGTTCTAAAGGCTAAAATCACTATTTAGGGTGAACCCTGAAAATTAAATCAGCCAAAAATTAATGCAATAAATCCCATATTATCTGATAAAAGGGTTAAACACATGTCAAATGCAAAGGGAGGTTGCACGAAATACTACAATTTTGGTTATAGAGGATATTTTTTTCCCTTAAACTTGTTTTTACCAGATTTATCCTGATTGTATCTTGATACAGAGACTGAGAAATTATAAGTTTACTAAACCATTAAACCTAATCTTGGCCTAACATTTTTAGACAGTACAGATTAACTATGTGATTATGTATCCATGTGAGGACCTTACGTGACAAAGGCAGTCCTGCATAGATGACATCATAGCTGTTTTTTTTCACCAAAATGTAAAATGTCTTTTCTTAAAACCAAACCTAACTCACCTGGTTCTAATAACTCGATATAGCACAGCAAAACACCCGTTTACAAACAAACAAACATAAATGACATTTACTCCTTTGGTTGCTCAAAACACAATAATCTAATATACTTGTATCAAGCTATTTTGTAAAGCTGTATTCAGGCTACCTGGGTGAACATGACTGATATGATAGCTCCCCCTCAGGGAATGTTGCTGGATGATATGGATTTGTGGGATAAACTGCACCAAAGTTCAACTCAAAACACAGGACAAATGTACCTTCAGGAAAGACCAACATGTTCTCACTTTCCAAAAACATCCTCAACATTAAGGTCTAAAATTCCAACTGAGGCTCACACTGAAGTCTTAACCTAAAAAAGTAACCAAGTGGGGACAGGATTTTTGTCACCATAACCCCCGGCAAATCCTCTCACATGA
The DNA here is from genome assembly GCA_029822895.1 of Maxillicosta whitleyi. Classification (NCBI taxonomy): domain Eukaryota; kingdom Metazoa; phylum Chordata; class Actinopteri; order Perciformes; family Neosebastidae; genus Maxillicosta; species Maxillicosta whitleyi. The sequence goes on from JAPSES010000236.1 coordinate 6,402,918, forward strand.
TGATGTGAACAGATTTTATCCCTACGGTATAATGAATTGCACTTACTCACACAGTGTTCTTTGAAGGTGATTGAAAGTGCCATGGCAGAATGCCAGGCCACCTAAAGGTGTTACCGTTTTTACTTTCTAACCCAGGTCACATTCATATAATGTTTCCTTCCTCTTTCATCTTTTAAAGCACAAAGTCCAGTGTTGAAAGAAAAGATAGAAGACAATGTAAATTTGTACACTATCTATTCTGATAGTCCGTTTATGCGGTCGCTTGGAGAAATGAAAATCTTTGGAGAAACAACTTATATAAACTTTGAGAGACTACACACACACACACACACATATACATACGCACATATTCAAGCAAAAGTACAAACCATAATCGCTGGTTGGACTGCACACAGAGTACAAGTCGCAGACAAGTTCTCACATTTCCCAAATGCTTACATTCCACTTGCTGGCTTGTCCTGCCCCAGACTCAGTGTCAGTCCTGAGTTTACACAGTCAGACAGCTAAGCCGGGGGAAGAGCTGGGATGACAAGGTGACATCCAAGGCTTTACAGCTCTGATGGATACACACACACAGATGAATCAAGAGGTATTTGTGTCTCTGAACAAACACTTGTAAAGCTTGGACGGTAAAGCTCTCTAAGACGTACACCTTTGGTGAACAGAAAGGAGGGAGACTTTAAGACCATCAAAGAGTTACTACAGAATTCACATGGCTCTACGGTTTTCATGAGGTCAGATTAACCTCAGCCAGTCTTACTGATGAATATTTTATTCCCCAGCCAAGTGGACAGCCTGCCTACGTACTTGTTTCATAAAGATGACAGCGCTTTAATTTACTGTGTCTACATGCACAAAGTACACATGCATCATATTGTAAATCCCTCCTCACCTGGCTATTAATGTGTTATGTTTTCCTCCAAAGCATTTCATCCGGTCCGATTACGTGAAATATACTGCATAGTGAAGGGCTTTAGACGCTGAAGCTGGGGCTCAGTCCTACAATCAAAATTAAACTGTTCATCATGTGGTTTTATCTATTTTTGTATCTCAGCTTTTCATTATTTCTTGGCCTATTCTTCATTAGTGACCACCTTAACTTATAAAAGTTGTTGCTGTTTATATTTACCCTTTCCTCTAGATCTACAGTTTTATTAGACACATGTTTCAGCTGTTGGTTTGGAAGTTTTTTGAGCTTTAACAGGTTTGTCTTTTCAGCGTCAAAGTATAAATAAACTCACTGTGTGCTACCAGTGATTATCCTAACTTGGCGATAATATGTGAATGTTGTGTATCCAACATAGTTCTTTGGGCCAAAAATCTGTAAATGCAAGTTCAGAATAGGGTTAGAGATGCATTTTTATGGACAGTAATGGGTAAGCCTTAACTTTTATGGCTAGATTGATAGTTGGTTATTGTTAGAGATAGTTGTTTAGGTTCAAACAAAGGTTGCGGTTATTCATTTTAAGGCTGAAGGATAGATATAGATACATGTGTTAGTCTAGTATGAATATATTTGTAAGCTGTGACTTCATCCTTTCAACATTTAATAACTGATTACGACTTTATGATCTACTGTCAGACTAGAAAAGCTTGAAGCATCAGTGACGTTTGCTGCCATCGTGTGGTTTAAAATAATACTGCACAACAATGACAAACAACCCAATTAAACCTGTTGTTTACTCCTTATAGCAAAAGTTATTTACAGGGAATCTGTGTTTTAAACATCACAGAAGTATATACTATAGAATGTATAAACTGTCATATATATTTCTTTACGTATTAAACTATAAGTAGGCTACCTTTTATGTTTTGTCTTTTCAAAGGCCACAGTGTCACTTCTGCTCCCTGTGTGGTAGTTTGACTCTAAGGGCTGTTCATTACTATCTAGATCAAGCTCCCCTATCTTCATTGATACCCACCTCCCCTCTTCTGTTCTCTCAGTCCCCTGACTCTCTCGGGCCCTGCCATGGAGCACTTGTAATGGGCAGCTCTGGAAACCCAAACCATCATTACCTCCCTCATTACTCCCTCCTGCACAATAGAGACCTGTTTCCTGGCTTTCACCCCTTCCCCAGATAAAACACACACACACACACACACACACACACGTATAGACTCAAATGCACCTCATGCCCTCGTCCTTCTCTCTATATTTCTTTCTCTCTCCTCCTGCGGGCTCTCTCTGGTCCAAGGCTTCGGTGATCAGGTGTCCGTGGCTCTTTGTCTAGTCTTTTGTATTAGAATACAAAGGCAGGCTGTCTCTCTACATCTCTATTCTTTTGTTGTTGTTTTTTAAACTCTCACCCTCTTTAGTCTCCTCGCTTCTTTTCCCTCTGTTCTTAACGCTGTCATTTTGTCCCGTTTTGTTTTGTTTTTTCATCATAGCGCTGAAACTTGACTTTTACTCTTTTCTTTTTCTGTCCCTGTGACGATGAAGCGTGTGGCGTACCTTTCACTTCAGAACTTTCTTTTTGATAAATAACACTATGTGATCAGTTCCCTTTAAAGGCCACTGGAGAGCAGCAGTGGACGTTGTGTGGATCTCAGTGGAAAATGGCTGTAAGACACATTTGTGCAACAGTTCATCTAACCCCTGGCGTCAATCTGAGTGCTTGTGGTTGAGGAAGTCTTAGATCAAGCTTCATGAGGATCATGGCTAAGCTCCGTAACCTGACTCAGTTTTAATGTTATGCTGTGGTTCGCCTTCAGGTTCTTCATCCATTTTATCTGTTTATGAGGATGTGTAACGCCAGATGCCAGTGTCTCCCAAAGCTGTGGCTGAGTTGCCTAATGTGGAAAAGTATTATTAATATTACTGCGGTAATATTTCAGTGGTCTGAGATCATTACTGTATCTTAGCCACAAAGTAAATCCACAAATCAGGCACCCTGCAGCTACTCTAATGTGGTTTCTCAACATGCCAAAGATTATGGAAGCATGTATGTGCATTTTCATACGTGTATTTGGGGCTGTCTTTTTATTTCCACTGGGAACACCCAGGCCCCACATGTGAAACTGGATCTAGTCTGTATTAATGCAGCATCAGGCTCAGTACCTGCCATTTATATGTTCAGCTGTGTCCTGTTTTTAGAACATAACCTGTACTAAAGGAGCCCATTATGACCTTATACAGCCGTGGAAAAAATTATTAGACCACTCTTGCTCATTTTAATACCCGGTATGAATTTGTTTGGACAAATATAATGATAACAAAAATGGTTTAACTTTAGAACTGATATCTATACATTTCCCATGTTTTCTTGATAATAACAAAAAATCACTTCAGTTCTTACATTAATATTGATGTCATTGTACAGACAAAAACAGTGCTTTTAGACATTCCATGCTTTATTTTCTGTCTGTTTCAGTCACATGGTACATACAGGAGTACTTTAATTCATAACCATTGTTTGGTTTTTTTTTGATGACTTTTAATGGTCTAATAATTTTTTCCCTGACTGTATGTAGCAGAAAATACAAAATGGAGAGAGCAGAAGGCTTTAGCGTCTGTACATCAGCATAACAGAGCAACTAGTACAGGCTTCTCAGTAAGTTTTATATCTTATTATCTTATGTCAATGACCCTTCACTCTGTTAAATGAAAGCATGTGCAGTTATCTACTGCATACACTGTCCAGGTTTCCCTCCAAACAGACCAACTCATCTGATTAAGACTCTTTTTATCCAGACAGTGGCTCCTTGGCTATAAAAAAAAACAGACAAGCTGTTTTCCAGACCATGGCTATAAAGGTTAAGTATGCTTTTATAAATATCAGATGTGTGCAGCTAAAGGGGAGGGAAAGTATGGACAGCTAGTCATACACTGAAACTGATGTATTTAACCCATAAGACCAAATAACCACAGGCGACCAAAAGCATCTATTGATGTAAAATGTTTCTGAACTGTTGATCCAATAATCCTATCAATCCATGCAAATAATTGGTGTAAAATGCAGTTTGTCGTCTTTTCATGGTCATCAGATATGACCCATTTGGACATTCAGATGCTCCGTAGTTACTGTGGAAACACCAACATCTACAACATTGATTCAGCAGTAAAACCCATGGAGTTGGATCAATAACAGAGGATGTAGATGTTTTCATGTTAAGTTAATGATATATTTGCTGGAAAAGTCACTTTTTCTTCAAATTTCTCTATTTCTGACATAATAACCCTCATCTTTAATCTGGGCCTCTGTCCTGAACATCTGTATTATCCGTGAATTGAATTAAGGAAAATACATGATTTTCATTGAAAAAATGCAAATTACAGAAAATAATATAATAATAAATGGTGATCGATCTCTTAGGAAAATTGAATAGAAATTTTTTTTTATTTTGGAACTGATACAAAAGTAGCACTGGGTTTTTATGGGTCAATCTGTTAACTATGCCTGTTGGAGGTTAAACAGAGACCTGTTGCATGAACTCAATTGTATGTTTAGTGGCTGTATTTCTTATAAGGTGCATAAGAAGTTGTTTTTATTCTTATGCATAGTCCCAAAAGGTAATTGATTGACTGATTAATACATAAAGAAAATACCGCATGCATTTGAACTTCCCTCGTCCAACATAAATAACGGAAACTTAATAAACGTACATCACCAAATACGGACACTAGTATCCATTAAATACACGTGTAAGTATACATTCACAGGAACCTACCCTGGGACACTTGCACATGCTCTGCAGAGGTCTGTTAGTCTTCTGTTGGATTTGTACTAAAATGTGACTCAGTTTTCATTGATTGGGTGGATTGTCTCTGAAAGCATAATTCTTAAGCTTTTACCACTGAGAAGGTGCACTTTTCTGTGTCAGGAAAGGCTGTGTGATGGTTGGTTTTATGGTCACATTACTTTTCTTGCACAGTGGATAAATTGTGGACTGCGAAGATAAATCTGATTGCATAGCTCTCACACAGAGAGACTCCATCTGGTTGCCTGAGGTGTTATTCCACCATGTGTAATCATGACAAAAACAAAGCTACGCAACGTCTTACTCTCAACACATAAACATTCATGTGCAAACACACTCACACACTCTTTCCTCATCCACAAAAACACATACACACTCACCAGGCATGTGGAAAGAGGATGTTTCGTCCAACAGTGTTCCATCACAGAGGGTCGCCCTGAGTCCTGGAAAAAACAGTAAAGTGGGTCATGAAGGAAAGACTGGTGATTTGGTTTACCACTGCAGCACATGTGGGCTGCTGGATTTTCACACACATGCTGTGCTCGATGTACAGTGTTTTAATGCTAAACCACTGACAGAAATGATCACTCAGTTTAATTTTAACCGGGATCCATTTTTCAGGTTTTGAATCATCATTTACGTATGTTTCTGCAGCTTCTTATGTTAACTACCAATGGAAAATACTTGCATGTGAGTGTGTACATGTCTCCCCTGTATGCTTCACATGTAAACCATTATGTGGCACATTTCCTCTCGCACTTTTAATGGCTTTTGAAGGCTTTTAATTACCAGTTTCTTTCCTTGCCTTTGCTAGCATGAAGTGATCATATAAAAAAGCTAAATTTACACATGAACTCAATGTGTTTAAGTCACTGTTTGGATTTTAATGACTAAAGATCTGCCAGGAAGTTTTTGCGTTTCAAGCTTGGCTAATTGAAAGGGCAGGAAGTGGTGTGCATATGTGTGTCTAAAGGCGGGTAAGAGGTAGTTAATAGGAAATTAATCATCGTGCAATCTCTGAATTTAATTAATAACCACGAGCAGTCTTTTTCTATCTCCCCTCCAGGTCTCCTTGTGAACAAAATAATTCTGTTTGGGGTTTTTTCAGTCGCTTACACTTTAGCTTTTGCCCTTTCAAGTGAATGACTGTGATATGTGTCATTGTCCTTTACAGTGTCTGCAGCTGCTAATCCACAGGAGATCTACATTCCTGTCTGTGACTAAAAGATGACATGATCACATGTGCTTCCCTTGTGTGTGAGTGTACATTTGCACCTCTGAATTAGCTCCTCGCCCTGAGCCCCGTGGAGGAGACACTGATTTAAGATGCAAGTACGAACGTGAAGAAAGTGAGTTAATCGCCATGTTTTATAAATACATCTATTCCCCCAGAGGTTTCACATACACAGACAATGGAAATACACTACATTATGTTGCAGGAGACTGTCATTGCATCACAAGGTTGGCACCCTTTCTTTCAACACAACTGTTATTTTGTCTTGAGCTTTTCCAATTGAGCCCCGATGCACAGATCTCTCCTTTCAACTCCTGAGTTATATAACAAGTGAATACCTTTCTTTCTTTTCTCATCTTTTCGGTCTGTCTCTCCTCCCCTTCCAGTCACATTGCTCTCCTTTGTCACCCTCTCTACACCTTTGTCAGACTCTTTCTCTCAGTCTCTCTCGCTGTTCTAATCAGTGCCTGTGGTGAATAATTCACTCAGTGCTGTGGGGACTGAGGCTCTTTGATTGGCAGCTTTATTCTCTTGTCTGTTACATTATTAACATACCTCTACTGGGCATTGTTGCTATGGTAAAGGACATTACAGGCCACGGGACAGTCAGCGGTGTCATGGAATGACCCCTCCCCTCCATATACCAACCCTTAATCTCTCTATCACCTCATTCTTGATTTAACATCTTCTCCTTTTCTCCCGTTCTTGGGTTGATTTGTTTTCCTTAAGGTCACTGGTTAAGATATTCAGTTTCACTTGACCATTTGATAGACTTTAATTGCACCGATTAGATGTTCATGTAATGTATATTTCTAATGCTTTCTTTCTGTGCTCGTTTGAAAACATAAAAGCTTCTCTAATTTTTAACAAAATTATTCTTGACAGGAACTTTGTGTTTTGGAAAATATTACAGGCTTTCATTGGCAGCCCATTAACCACTGACACAGACAACTTAGCAAATTCTTAATATGTCGCCTCAATTTATTCTACAGATAATAAAAATAAGAATAAAATGTTGCCTCTGTCAGTTTCAGTGGTCCTCTACCAATTTGTTAGAATGGAGAGAGCATTGTTGGAAAAATGTTGTTAGATGTTTAAATCCTTACATGCCTGAATTATGACAACCTGAGTCAAAATATTTTAATTCTTCTTAAGGCATAAAAAAAAACAATGCAATTGATTTTTTTCAAATTAACCACATTTTCCCATATTTAATTTACTGATCATGTAAATGTTCATAAAAGGTCAGATTAAAATTAAATGTTGTAGTGTCAGAAATAGTGAAAAATTAAGGAAAAGCAACTTTTTCAGCAAACACATCATTCATTAAATCAAGCATCTCCATCTACTGTCATGGGTTTTACTGGTGAATCCATGTCTGTAGAACAGGGGTCCCAAACATGCGGCCTGGGGACCAAATGCGGCCCGCCAAAGTTTCCAAACCGGCCCGTGGGATGAAATTACAAAATGCAAAAATTCCATTCAAGGCTGTCAAACTCATTTTAGTTCAGGCTTCACATACAGACTAATATGATCTACAGTAAAATAATACTACAAAAAATAAAGACTCCATATTTTCTTCTTGGTTTAGGCTACATTATACTATATATGTCTTTGTTTTAGTGCAAAAACTAACTTTTTTTTTCTTTTTTTGCTATTTGATTATGAATTCGTCATTATATCTGAAGCTCCAGTAGCATGTCTAGTAGTCCAGTCTTCATGGAGTCCAGATGCAAACTCTTGGTGGAAATGTGTTAGATTTCCCGTTATCCTTTACACCTCCTGCCTATTGATATATGTGATGTAAGCAAAACCAATTACATTCCTTTAATTATATTTAACTACAGTTTGCAGGAAATTCCCCTCAAACCTGTTATGCTTTTCTATCTGAGGTGTTCTTTACCTCATGTTCAGCCCATGTGTTAACCATGGCAGCCCTGTGGCCACAGATTAAGTAAATGAGGTCAGGTAGAACTGTAACAGAGCAAACTACGACTCTAAAGGCCTCTAATGTGTCAACACATGTTTGACATTAGTTCCCCAAGAACAACCACAGTTCCTGAGCTTCAGTTCCCCCTCAGTCCCTTATGGCTCTTATTTTATAAAACAATTCAGACACGGGTCTTCCCTTAGGTTAAACACCCATATGAACATGTATGGATGCACAAAATTACATGCAACCAAAAGCTCATGCAGAGACGCCTGCACTGAGGATACATCTAGTATGACAGTGTCGAGATAAGAGAGTGAGAGGAGAGAGCAGATGAGTTAAATAAATTGAAAGATGGAGGAGATGAAGGATGTGGAATAGAGGAGACGCAGAGAGGCCCGGTGGAGGACAAAGTGACGGACTTATAGATATTGAGGGCATCATAGCTGCAATGTAATTGAGATTTAACTGTGCCAATGTCATTCTGTATATGGGCTGTGTGGATGACTGTTCAGGTCTGTGTATTCATGGGTGTGTGTGTGTGTCCCTTTTTTTTTTTTTTTTTTTTTTTGTGTGATTAAATTAACAATGTCACAAATCCCTTAGATGCCTGAGGAAGTCATCTGTCATAGTGGGTAGCTGAGGAGGCCTACGGAGAGGGAGTGTGTCCGCACCATGTATGTCTGTGTGGATTTTTGTGGGTCTTTTTGCAGCAGTTTTTATTTGCTCTGATTCTTCCAGTTGCTTCGGCCTTACGTAGTCTCAGTGCTATTAACACTTTGCCCTGTTCTGAAGGGGAATGCATAAGGAAAACACTCTGAAACTTGGGATCTCTTCTCTTCTAATAGAAATAGCACTGGGTCCCAGGACAGTGGGCTTTGGTACAGAGGTGAGTGAAGAGCGCAGATGTACTGACTTTGTAATCTCTGAATGATGCCACTCCCCAAAAATAGCACACTGGACTCATTATCTTACAGTAAGTGTTTTTCAGGCTTTTCTGTACCCAACTCTTTAACCCATACAAACCCAGCATTACTTGTGTGGCAGGTTTAATTTCTTATATGATTTATCACCATTTATTATAATGTTATCTCCTCTATTTTGCTTTTTTTTCAGTTAAAATCTGGTATTTTCATATATTCAATCAAATCATCATATAGATGGTCGCAAAAAGTCAGAGTAGAATTAAGGGTTAATAGAACCGAAACACAGAAAACTGAGGAAAAAGTTAGTTTTTCAGTGAAGATTTCCATAACTGTATGTGTAAACAAGTGTCTCCATCCACTGTCATTGATCCAACTCTATGGGTTTTACGGGTGAATCAATGTTATAGAAGATGACCGTGTTTCCACTACACTACAAACCCTCTGAACACCTAAATGGGTCATATCTGATGACCACGAAAAGCCGACACACTGTATTTATGATCATTTTCATGTATTGATAGGATTAGTGGATCAGAAGGTATTCAGTATTTTACATCAGTTGATGGTTTTGGTCAACGGTGGATGTTTGGGTCTTTATGTGGTTAACAATGGCAATTTTCATATATCTATATGGTTGTTAAAAAAATAAAACAAAGTGCCAGGAGAAACTTTCTGTTTATGTCATGTGCATGTGCTAAATGTTAGTGTGCCTGTGACTGTGTGAGACGTGTGCTTCAGATAATCATATGAGCAGCCTTTTATGCAGAGCTGTGAGAAATTGGGTTACTTCTTTCATCACATTGTCTTCTTCCACAACAGGGAACAGAAAGCCTCTGAGTCTAATTAACAAGCGCAGAATCACAGAAACAAAATGTACCAAATGACAAAGACAGTTACAAAGCAGCCTAAAACAAAGGTATTTCAATACGGTGTCTGCTTCTTTTTAAAAAGGCTGCCAAACTGCTCGTTATAGCTGTATTTGTTGCTATACTAGCAAAGCAACAGTAGTTAACATCATCATCATCATCATCATCATCATCAGAGACTCTAAAATCAAGCAAATTGACTTTAATAAGATTTTTTTTCCAAGTCAAACTAAATTTTCATGTTAGGGGGGGTGAAATATCCCCCCTCTTTTAATTAGCAACTCTGTCTTATTTTCACAGCCTACACATAGAACTGTTTAATAATGTTTGCATTGTTGATGTGCCTCTGTTGTTTTGCCTCTCATTACAGAAATATTCTTACATTTTAATTTTAAGTGTCAAAATAAAGCCTTCTGTTGCTCGTTGAAACTTCACCAGGTATATTTGGCAGGAAGAGTTGTTCAAATAGATTTAAGTCAATTAAAAGCATAACGTGTACCACTGGCCAAACTAATTTTGTTTGGGTTTTTTTTGCCTGATCTTTACCACTGGTTGTTGCAGTCTCTTTGTGACCATATTTTATTTGCATCCATGAGTTGTAATTTATTTATTTATTTATGACAATAAACATATACACATACACAACTTCATTTGCACATTCGAAAAGGAGTACGAGGAAGTATAACTGATTTAATCCTTATTTAATTCTTTTTATATGTCAATATTTTGCATATTAAAGGGGTTAAATGTAGTATTAACTCTCAACAGCAGGGGGAAGTTACATACCAGAAAACACACACAGACTACCAAACTCACAATACACATTTATATTATAGTATCATCATTTTTTTCTTACAAAAATAATAAGAACCAGCCAGTCGGTCAAAAATAACTGTATTCTTATGTCGTTTGAGCTCATAGTTTACATTATATGATAACTCTGTTAGCTTAGCACTGAAAACAGCCTCAGTAAAAACCACACATCACCTCAGTTTTATGTATGGTTTGTGTTTGTGTCAATATCTGTACATGTGTGTGGAATCATCCAAACACGGTCAGAACTGTCAGTTTAGCCTGAAACACGGATCAAGAAACGTTGATCTTAAGATCAAACTCACCCATGTGGAAGAAATGTTGGTTTTATCACCAAACTTACCTACTTATTTTGGCTGTACCTGTTGTTTCTTAGTACTTCTCATATTTTGGTTGAAGTCCCTGTGGTTTTTTTCATCACCATAGGAAACTGACAGACAAACTCTCTACCCGCTCTAGTGGCCTCATAAATCTGACGCACAATTCAAATGAAAAAATTCAGTTCATATCTCTGCATCCCAATATGCTGGTGTCTTTGACATAACTCCAGAGCTTTTATATTAGAAACCAGAGATACTACAGGTAGTTAGCATATTTTACTCTAACACACACACACACACACACACACACATATATAATGTTTGCCTCTAAAATCTTTGGTTTGCTAATGTTTTTAAGCTAATGAACAAGTAGAAAAAAGAAACAATATGTGATTCCATATACAGGTATGCAACAAAAAAAAACTATGACACATAAGAGTGAGGAGGGAATGTGGAATGTGCTGAGGGCAGCATCTGACATGCATATGACATATACCATAAATGTTGTCTGTCCACAAGGGCAGACATTTCTAAATGCCACAACTGAATAATTTATCAAGGTAACACCTCTCAGAAAGGCCAGTGATGGGGGATGGAGACAGATGGAAGGAAGGTAAGTGTGATCAATGACTGAGAAGTGGACAACAGAGGAGAAAGAATGATGGAGGAGAAAACAATACCCAGTGAAATGCACACAGAGACTAATGGCTTAAGCGTCCTTCTGAAACCGTGACTGCTCGTGTGTGTTATTTGTGTGACATCTCATCAGAGGGGTTTCTATTAAGAGTCAGTGTTGACATGCATGTAAATCTGCAACAGAAACAGCTCCACAGTTCAATCTATAGCAGGTTTTAAATGGCACCAGGATGTGTTCATTGAACTTCAAATGTTAGACTCCATTCAACTGTACATGTGCTGGAAAACAAAGTCACACTCCTGCTCTGTGTGACCCATCATACAGACAAATTTACTCAATACCTCCTTAAAGTATTAACTCCCCTTCAGTGTTGAGTGTAACAAGTTACAAAGCAGTGGTGGAATGTAACAAAGTATGTTTTTACTTTGTTACTGTACTTAAGTAGTTTTTTTTTTTTGCATTTGCATTTGCATTTGTACTTTAAAAAAAAAATAATGCATACTTTTACTTCACTATATTTTGTGGCAGTTATCTGTACTTTCTACTCCTTACATTTCAGAAGTTGAT
>JAPSES010000236.1:6428317-6458546 GCA_029822895.1 Maxillicosta whitleyi
ATAGATAGATAGATAGATAGATAGATAGATAGATAGATAGATAGATAGATAGATAGATAGATAGATAGATAGACTAAATTGAACTTGTCTTTCTCATTCATCGCAGTCTTTACATTTTAAGACTCTTGATGGTAAATGAGTCTAGGACTTAAACTGGATGGGTTCCTTTGTGCGCGTCACTTAAGGAAATATTTTTTACTATTCTTTGCGTCATCTGTGCTGCGTATTATAACAAAACATTATTTTTTAGGTTATGTCTCTCCCCCCTGTTCACTATCTCTCCTCTCCACCCCTTGTGACTGTTCCTGTTCACTTTGGCACGTAGCATTTCCCCAGGACGCACACGGCCATCAATTATACATCACATTTGTCGGATGCCAGTCATTAAAAATATCACATCTTTGAACGGGTTAAGACACACTTTCAACATGTGGGTCATGTCAAATATCCCATTTTCAAAGTTGTTTTTTTCCATGGCACACCCAGATTTCTTGGATGAAAAGCTGTAACAAAAGGTAACATTGCAATGCGTCCTGGAAAAATTATGACTATCCTATTTGAACATGCCCTATCTGTGAGCGATGACCTTGTTAAAAAAGGAGACTAATTGCTCTCGCCTGAGCGCGTGTCTACAAGACTGGGAGAAGGGCAGAGGGAGGCGGGCACGCCCAAAGGATGGTGTTGAATGACGCCCGTCTGTTGCTTCTTCTGTTTATCGGTGCGTCCTGCGATTGGAGGAGGACGGAGAAAGGTTCCCAGCGCCGGAGCTCGGTGGGCGGGTGGAAGGTCTGTTTATAAACCCAGATCTTTCCCTGTGGGCGGGAACAGCAACAGTAGAGAGTGAAAGTGAAGCGCAAGAAAGGAGTGAGATAGACGGTGGAGACGAGGCTGTGGCGGCGGCTGTGGTTGACCGGGGTTCGCGCAGGGGGCGAGGCGGCCGCCCCTGTATGCGTCTTCATCCGCGCATGGATGACCACCTCAGCCTCCTGCAATCACCCCCACCGAGCGTAACCAAAACCCGGGGCGACAACCTGGTGAACCACGGATACACTGAGACAGAGGCCGACGTGATGACGGTTGTGGCGTGTGACAACATGCTGGAAGAGTCAGCGGCTCTCCCGGGCCACCACTCACTGGACCGTTACGAACCGGATCACGAATGCTGCGAGAGGGTGGTCATCAACATATCAGGGCTACGCTTTGAGACCCAACTCAAGACCCTCTCCCAGTTTCCAGAGACACTTCTAGGAGACCCCAAGAAGAGGATGAGATACTTTGATCCTCTCAGGAACGAGTACTTTTTCGATCGGAACCGGCCCAGTTTTGATGCCATTCTATACTACTACCAGTCTGGGGGGCGCATCAGAAGACCTGTTAACGTGCCCATTGATATTTTTTCCGAGGAAATCCGGTTCTATGAGCTGGGTGAGGAGGCTATGGAGAAGTTCAGGGAGGATGAGGGCTTCATAAAGGAGGAGGAGCGCCCGTTACCAGAGAATGAATTTCAAAGACAGGTGTGGCTGCTCTTTGAGTACCCAGAGAGTTCTGGTCCGGCTCGGGGTATAGCGATAGTGTCAGTCCTGGTCATTCTCATCTCCATTGTCATCTTCTGCTTGGAGACATTGCCGGAGTTCAGGGACGACAACAGGGATCCAATCACCATTGCGCCTGTGATAAACGGCACACTCCCATATCTCGTCAGCCCTTTCTCAGACCCGTTCTTTGTGGTGGAGACGTTGTGTATCATCTGGTTCTCATTTGAGCTGCTGGTGCGCTTCTTTGCATGTCCCAGTAAAGCCACGTTCTCAAAAAACATTATGAACATTATTGACATCGTGGCCATCATTCCGTACTTCATCACTTTGGGGACAGAGCTGGCAGAGAGACAAGGAAACGGACAGCAGGCCATGTCTTTAGCCATTCTGCGCGTAATTCGGCTCGTCCGAGTGTTTCGCATCTTTAAACTCTCGCGTCATTCCAAGGGGCTTCAGATCTTAGGACAGACTCTAAAGGCCAGTATGCGTGAACTGGGTCTGCTTATCTTCTTCCTGTTTATCGGTGTCATCCTCTTCTCCAGTGCTGTCTACTTTGCTGAAGCAGACGACCCAGATTCGGGTTTTAACAGCATCCCGGACGCATTCTGGTGGGCTGTTGTCACCATGACCACAGTGGGCTATGGGGACATGCACCCTGTGACAATCGGGGGTAAAATTGTCGGGTCTTTGTGCGCCATCGCTGGTGTGCTGACCATTGCCCTACCTGTACCTGTCATCGTTTCCAATTTCAACTATTTCTACCACAGGGAGACTGAGGGTGAGGAGCAGGCACAATACCTGCACGTGGGCAGCTGTCAGCCTCTCGCAGACACAGAGGAGCTGAGGAAGACGCGCTCCTCTTCCTCACTCAGTAAGAGCGAGTATATGGTTATAGAGGAGCACGGGATTAACAGCGCATTCAAACAACAGCCGAACTTCCCCACCACCGCGCAAAATAACTCGCAGAATTGTGTGAATATAAACAAAAAGATCTTCACCGACGTGTAGCCAGATTTTAGACTCATAGCCCTGAACGCAGGAAGGGGTGATGTGTAAAGTCAACACACAGCTGGTTCTGCCGTTACGCACCAGATTGTGGAAGCAGCGGAAGATAAGACGAGTTAGCAAAAGAATAAAAAAGAGAAAGAAAGAAAGAGCAATCCCTATCTGTTCAGAGAGGCTGCTTTGTGCTCCATTCAAAGAATCAGGATTTTTCAACTCAGTGAATTCATAATTCTGTATGGTTCCATTCGCGCTTGGAGAGAAAGAGCTCCTTAAAGTATTAGGTCCATTTTTCTTATCTGGCTGAGGAGGTAGACCTGTTGTGCACTGTGCAACAGCCATCACACTATCACTACAGGCAGAAATAGAAGCTTTTTAACTGTGAAAGATGACTTCAAATGTATACTAGTCGAAGGACACTCACATTGTATTAACATGCGTTATGAGTCGTGATTCGTCAGTCATAGCCTATGTATAATATTCAGAATCATTTAATAATGTGTGTGTGTTCAAACACATGTAATGTCTGAAACACAGTTCAGCATATATTATCTCAATTAGACCGTTCTGTGCTATGCCTTTATTGTGCGTTAAAGTCTAGTCCAATTGCTACTGTCGTTAAACAAATAACCCCCTATAATTCCTTGATATGAACTGTCCTGGTAGGTTATTTAATACGTAAAAGGCATCATGTAAACACAGAGACCAGCAGACTGTCAGTGTGTCATTAACTGTGCAAGACACACGTGCGAGAAGAGAAACACACGGAGCTCTTTTACGCACACAAACACCGATCAAAGATGGAGTATGCTTCTCTTCGGATCCCTCAAATATAGCCCGCTGTGATGCAGTCTCCATGGCAACGGTCGTTTCCTCGGTAACCCCAGTCACCGTTACCATGGCACCCTTGTTTCCACAGTAACCTCCCAGATGGCTTGGAAGCTTTATTGAAGATTATCATCTAAATAGCTCGTCTTGGGTCTCTAAAAAGACTGTTTTGTCATCACGCTATGTGTGCGTAAAATCCAAGCCCAAGAATCGCCCAGCTCTACAAGTCCAGTGACCCATATATAAGCACAAAAACAAATTGGAGCAAGGAGGTCTGTTTCAAATTGTCACTACTAACTGCCCCAACATATATATAAAGAACAAGGCACAATGTGTTGGTGTGACGAGCGAACGGAGAGGCAGAGCGTGTGGAATTATGAATGGACGGGGAGCACAACGTCTCCGGCTGTCTGGTTTGCACTACTGCGGGCACTCAGCAGAGGGTGCTGTACCCCCACTGGTAAAATTGGTAAGTTCTATGGGCTGTCATGCTCCTGTCTGCTAGCTAATTATCCAGCTGTCTTTACTTAGAAAAACAGTTTGTATATTTATGTGTTTTATAGTGTTTTATAGTATTGTCAATGCATTTAGATCCAATTTTGCTGACTTGATTTCCAGTATAGAGAATAGCTCCCAAAGTAATGTCACCCTCTTTAAATAAATAAATAAATAATACCATGACCTCAGCAGGTGCAGATCAAACATTTGTTTTATGGTCAGTCACAGCTTTCAGTTACATGTCATGTTGAAACCCGGCTACACCCATAAACTAGGGTTCTGCTCGCATACATTTGTTTTTTGTTTTGCTCTTTGTGTGTGTGGGTTTTTTTTTTTTCCCAAATGGGCGTCATCTGTCCTGCAGTGTTTTCACCTTCAGCTGACTTTGTCTATGAAATGATTATGGGCACTATACAGACATGCCCACACTGTGTGTATCAGTGCTGCCCTCCAGTGGTTACATGTCCTGCTAAGAAAACAGGTGGCTCATGCTGTACCTGCCTTGTGACCTCTGTGTTTGATATATCACAGACACACAGTGGTCAAAAGGACTAACAAAGGAAGCCGTATGGCCTCTGAACTGTTACTCCTTTCATTACTTTGGCCGTAAAAATGACGAATGTTCTTACAGACAGGGCATTTATCGGACAAAATCTGGGATTGTGAATGGTACAAAATGTATAGAATTAATTTCTATCCCTCATTCTGTAATGCATTAACTCCCAAATCCATTATCTCTGCATTCTGTTACCCTTATGTGCTGCATTCTTGCGTTTTCAACCACTCTAGAGTTATGTGAAGATATAAGTCCAGTGTCCTTCCAGACCATTTGCAGATTGCTTTAATTGAAACAGGCAGGATGGGAAAGGGAATTTTATAAACGGCAGGACAGGTAACTAATCTATTAATCAACCATGTGCAGAATGTAATCACATTTAGTGTGGCAGAGCATGAGCCTCCCTGCGTCAGTGTGTGTCTGTGTGTGGTAGTAATATACACAAACCTCCTCAGTCATGGGTGTCTGATAATTAGGGCATTGCTGTTAGCTGGCTCGCCCACGGCCAAGTGGGAGGTACCACCAAACGATTTCCTCTTTAGCCATTACTTTCCATTTTGACCCTTGACATTGACTCCATATATTATCAGAGAAAAGTGCTCAATGCGAGTCATTGGTCAAATGGTCAGCTAATTTTTTAGATTGTGAAAAAAGCTTCATAGAGAAGGAAGATACGTATTGATGACCAAGGAAATGGATATATCATTCAAATAAGAATCATTAAATGATATTGGTCTCAGAGTTTGACTTCAAAGTTGTCTAAGTTTTCTTTAGTTTCTTTTTGTTTTATTATATTTGTATTTTATTTACTGCTATCAATGTCAAAGTTTAGTTATTATTACTGAATTATTATGTTTGTGTATTTCAGTTTCAATTAGCTTATTTTTGTTTGGGGAGAAAAATGCACCTTCACTTAAATGCACAGATTTGGAAATAGTCATAAAGTCATCAGGATTTACGTATAAGGAAACATGAGGTTTTTTTGTTTGTTTGTTTTTTTCTACAAAATTTCTGAAGGAGTGAGCTGTATTTTATTAAACTGAACTCTCAATAACATGCAAACATAATCTAGAAGTAATTAATATTCCCAAAAAAGAATATGAGCAAGTCATATGAGGGATGACTTTATTCTTTTTTTCCACCTTTTTTTTTTTTATTATAATCACAGGGTCTGACATTTATTTACAAACTTGTATATACTGAATCTGAATAGAAGAGACTCTTTCTTTTGTCAGCAGTAGTTTATCACACACATACATATAAGGGTTATGTGCCTTTCTCAAGGGCACATGCAAGTCCAGGGAATCAAACCGGCGACCCTTTGGTCACAAGCCGACTCTCCAGTTGACTCTCTAGCCATCTTGGCCTTAAATAAAGATTAAAATGAATTGGTTTTATTTACAGAAACTTACCAACACTATGTGGTGCAAGAGCTTATATTCTGTAGACTTTTCCACATGCATCTCCAAAGCTTAGCCAAGGCTCATGTTTGTTTCTTTAACAGACTGTTTCCAACTCCCTGATTCATTGTATTGAATATTACAGTGTGGATTCAATCATGTAGACATGCACTAAGTGAGTTAGGATGTTCATAAGTTTTATTTCTGTATGTTTGTTGAATAATAGTGGTGGCGATGAGAAACTGCAGGGACATTTGTAGCTTCTTCATACATGATGGTCTTTCTGATTTGCTCGTGTCCTCTTGACAGTATTTAAAATTCGATGTTTGCATGAGCGGTAATGAGACAGCAGGGAGCACAGGAGCATCTTTGCGTTGGTAATAAGAGCACTGAGCTGTGTGATGAGTCTGGCTACACTTTGTGGCTCTAATATTTTTCTTTTTTACTCTTTCCCCTCTCTGCCTTTTAGGAGTAAGCTGTTATATTTTATGCTCAGACCTCCTGAAAACCCCCGATGACCCCAATTATACTGGATCCCATTTGGGTAAATAGACTGTTTTTGATAATGACAGTAAATATGGATTGGGTTAAATAACACTATATTTATAATTGATGTGAAAGGTTCTGTCAGTGCTAGATTACAAATTAACCTTACGCCACCTTTTCTCCCTTTAGGAATGCAATGACTCTGGTCTTCACGAAGGAGCCAGACGGACCAAAGTTCAGAAACGAGACAGAACTCTGATCGATTTTTCTTCTCCTGCCCTTCTCCTCATGACCGGTGTCCTAAAATCTCTAACAAGTGGTGCCTCGCAGTTCTTCACCTCCAGTGGATCACCATGCAAAGGAAAATGCAACAAAACGCAAAATGCAATCCCAAGAATGAAAAACAGACATGTGACATATTCCACTAGTTTTGTAGCAACAGTTTTACAACTACTTCTTTTCTGGAGTTAGTGCACTGTGAGTGGAACCAGCACAGAATTAAACACAATTCAAGCAGAAAAATAATTCAGCAGGAACTCTTATTTCAGACTCTGACGATTTTCCATGCAGCTTTCTTCATATAATTCAAAAGGACAGTTTCAAGAAACAACCAACGATTTTGCAAAGCACATGTCATTTCTGGAATTTGCAAGGATTTCTACATTCTGTATTCATGTTTCTGGGGACTGATTTTCATTCTCGGACAATAAACAGCTTTTGCTTCGAGTCAAAAGTGGCAAAAACTGAGGCCAACCATTTGCTGATATGAAACTGTGATACAAATCAAAGACTGTTAGCCATATGCCTTTGTTAGATCTGTGTGCTCTGTACTGCTACAGTAATATGTGAAACACACACATGTGTACGTGTGTTGGTTGCTGCTATTCCCCTGACCTGCACACGGAGAACAATACAAAAATATAGATATACATAAGCAGACACACACACACACATGCACGCACACATACATACACACAAACACATATATATAAACAGCCGATACTCTTTTCCCAGAGTGCACTGGTGTGTTTTGGGGACGGGGCAGAATGTTGTCAGGGGAAGGTTGTGTATGTCAGTATTTGTTCTGTGTTATTCTGTGCTGTCCTAAACATGACCCGTATACAGATCACAAATTGTGTTGTCGTTTTTGGGGGTTTTTTTTTTTTGGAGGGCTGGTAGTTTTTGTTTTTTATTGTTTTACTAAGTTTGTTCATGTCTGGTACAGGTCTAATCATAAACCTTATCACCTTTAGTATAGTGTGTGTACAGTCAGAAAAGATGATTAGACCATCAAAAGTCTTCAAAAAACAATGGTTATGCAATCAGGTACCAACTCCCGTGTGCATCATGTGACTAAAACAGGCAGAAAAAAAAACATGGAATGTCTAAAAGCACTGTTTTTGTCAGTACAATGACATAGATATTGATGTAAGAACTGAAGTGATTTTGGTTATTATCAAGAAAACATGGAAAATGGATAGATATCAGCTCTGAAATTAAACTATTATGAGATATTTTTGCTGTTATCATTATATTTGTCCAAACAAATGTACCTTTAGTTGTACAAGGCATTAAAATGAACAAGAAATAGAAGAAAACAGGGGTGGTCTAATATTTTTTTCCACTTATATAGTACACTTTGATTATGTTAAACTACTGATTTTAAAACATATTAAGACACCCCTCTGCCTGTGACTAAACACCACCACAGAAAAGCAATTAAGTACTTTACATTAATCTGCTTTAATGGGTTACAAAGACTGTGATTCATTCATTTTACTGGAAATATGACTCAAAAACCTACTAAATGACATTCTGTTTGGAGTGGCTGGGAACCCTTTAGATGGCTGGACACAAAAACAAAAATGCATCATTCATTCATCAGAGGCCTCACTGCCCTGCTGGAGAAACAGAACAAGGCTTCCTCTCAGTAACAGGAAGAAAGAACACTCTGTATCTACTGTAAATACTGTGAAAATATGCAAAGAAAGTATTTCTGGCAAGGGAAAAGCATCAGAGACTGTGATAGATTGGGAGGGGGGATTCCCAATGTGAAACAATGAGAACATGTTTCTGCCCATTTGGCATTTTGTTCCCTGAACTGCATGGCTGGGGCTGTGTATGAGTCCAGTGGAAAACTTCATATCACCACACTGCCAATGAGGTAAATATTAACATTCTAACAGGGGTTTACTGCCATCCCACTGTCACGATGTGTATGAGCAAGTGTGCTTTATTACTCCAGCGACCCCACCAGTTTACTAAATGACTCTGTCTTTGCTGTTCTGTGGTCAACACTATCACCCCGTTGGATTTTTGATATTAGTAATGTGGTGGTGTAGTTCTAGATTTAATACACAGTGTCAATCAGTGTAGAAAATGAAAGAAAACCTTTACTCTTTGTGTGCTTCTGCTTCCATTTTATTCCTTTCCCCCCTCGTTAAAGCTTTATTCCTCAACATGGAAGTGAAAGGTATAGCTCTGACGTTAAGATCATTAAAATACCCATGATGTCATCATGCCTCACCACCAGCCATGGAGCCACAATAGGAAATCTCCATAGCAACAAGGGAGGGTGGTTGGCGAGATAAAGAGAATGGCAATAACTATACACCACAGTTACACAGAGCACCTTCAGCAGCAGGTACCAGAGGGATAATTTCTGAAGATGTTATTATTCATGCACACTTAGTTTAAAAAATTGGGTTGGCAACATGTTGTACTTTGTGTTTATGGGTCTTTGTGTGTGCATGTGTGTGTCTCTGGCAAAGGATCAGTGAGTTACCACACAGGCAGATTGGGTCTCACCATGCAGGGACTCCACTTGGACAGCATGGCTAAGTAGAGTTAAGACAATGCCAGCTCTACCCGTTTATATGCAAACACAAGACTGTATACAGCAATAACTGCCAACGATAGCTTAGCTTGTTAAAACAGTGACAGTGGATCCTTTCTGTGTCAGGCAAAATAAGTAATAGTTACATATTATTAGCTTTAAAAAAAAAAATACCATTTTTTTTTTTTTTTTTTTTTTTGCTCAGCTGATGTTACTCTTTGGGCACATTCAAGCAGATGGACATGAATGGAATTAAACCACAGTATCTCTTATGTTTATATCTACTCAGAGACTTTACAACTCAAATTCCAGCTTTACACATGCTTATTAAACTGTTAATTTTTCCAGGAAACTTGTCAGCTGAGTGGTATTTTCGAGCCTGCCAGCACAGCCACATCACTGAAGACACAGGAAACGGCGGTTGCTAGGGATGATGATGCTGTTGCTACAGCTCCCACAAAAATTGGATTATTGCTGAGTGCTGATTGGCTGATCAATTCAGACACTGCAGCCAAAGGGGGACTCCCGATCTATACGTTATACATTATTATCACATTATGGGCTACACATTCTGTTATATAGTTACATTTGCACATGCAGGGACACAGGCTCGCATTCCAAGTATTATCTGGAACATATTCATGCCCAGATTTTTTGTCTGGTTGAGGGCGTGATCTGCTGCCAGTCATCTCAGTTTGTGCTGTCAAAACAAGCAGACAGATGGTGGAGAGGGTAATAGTGTAAAGCAGATAGAGAGATGCTGCTGTGCTCTACTGGATGACTCATCACATTGTCATTTTGACCTTTATCTCCACCTCTATTCCTCCTCCATTACTCCCTTTATTTTCATTTCTCCGTTGCTCCAACTTAATTTATCACTGATTTAGCACTCTTCTCACTTGTACACGTCCTCTTCCTCTCCTTTTTTATCTGTCTAACACATATTTGGTCTTCCACATTATCATTTTAACCCTTCCCTCTCCTTTGTTTTCTCCCCCTCCAGTGTTCAGAAATCAAATGCTGTGTTTCCCAGGGAGTATTTACTGGATTTGACAGTGGTAGCAAGAGCTCTGACAAGCCACCGCCACACAACACACACAGACAACTCGATAAAGAAGGCAGAATGGCTGCTGATGCTTGTGGCTGCCAGGCTACGGCTCGTATACATTACCTGCTGATTTGATTGAACTGACCAGACAGCACTTAACTGCTGAATGTAGTGTGGGAATATAGTATTTGCTGGGGGAGATTTCCTTATAGTGTCACAGTGCATTCAGTGGATGCTTCAGTCAGAGAGAGAGTCGTACTAAAGCAGATCTATGCATTTAACATATGAAATCCACTGTGCATACATATCATGCAGTATTAATATTATTAGTGCGCTTCCAAGTTTCCTCTCTTAGCCACAAACCGCACCTCCAGAGAAGTTCGGCCATTGATTTTTCCTTGTTTTCTATGCCTGCGAAAACAACAGAAAGTGAAACCACCAGAATCAATAGTAGAGTACTCCACTGTGAAGATAAGGACATATCTCATCACGAAAGCAACGAGCATCATTAACCTGCCTGCTCTCAACAGGAGAGTAGAGAACTTACAAGGTCAGTCTCTAAATGTAGAGGGAGCCCAGGGGAGCAGAAGAAGACAGAGGCGTGAATGTGGGCAAAAAAAGAGTGACATAGGTCAAGGTAAATATTGGTGAATTGTCTGTATAGCTGCCAAAAAAATAAAAAGGCTTCCTACTTAGATTCATTGTACAATTTGCATTCGTTGACTTCTTAAAACACACAAACAAAAAAAAAGGTATTTTAAACTCATATACTTATTCAGTAAAGTAAAAAAACAAAGACATTTTCAGTGTAAAATAACACTCTAGGGATATTATGTATGCTGCACAGCACTCCACTGGTGCATGAGCCTATATACATATAGTGTATATACACAAGGACATATCGCATGATGAACACAGCACTTACCATTAACCTGGATGCTCTCAACAGCACTGTAGAGACCTTACAAGGTCAGTCTCTAAATGTAGAGGCAGCCCTGGGGGTGGGGGGTCGGGGGAGCGAAAATAGGCAAAAATAGAAGCACCGTACGTAGTAAGAGTGAATTCGATTTTAAAGGGTATCCTTCTTAGATCTACTGTTATACCTGATATCGTACAACTTGTTCACAATAAGTTATAAATACAATACATTTTTAGACATTTTCAGTCAAGTGTAAAGTTATGTTTAAACCATAAAGACCCATAGTTACTTTTGTGTCAGTTCTCAAATGATTTTTCTCTCCATTTAACCGTTATTAAGTAGCTCATTATCATTTATTATAATACTAGCCTCTGTATTTTTTGCATTTTTCAGTAAAAATAATTTATTTACCAATTATGTCGATGTTCATAAAACTTAAGAGTACAGTTGAGGGTTATTATATCACTTTTACTGAACGTAAAAACAAGCATCTCCTTCCACTGAGCCTCTAAATGTCCAAACGGGTCGGATCTGATGACCATAAAAAGATGACAAACTGTATTTTACACCAATTGTGCACATGATTTGATAGGATTAGTGGATTAAATTAAAGTATTAAAGTTTAAATCAGTCGATTGTTTTGGTCTGTGGTGGACATTGGGGTCTTTGTGGGTTAAATACATAAAACATTATTGTAGATAAATCATGTAGGTCACAGTGTTCTCGGTATATTTCAAATATTTTAGCATTCAGACACAATATGTAGAGTTAGTTTTACACGTTCTGTCACTGTGCATACATGTAGTTGTGTTGTGTTTAGGCACATCTTAGAACATCTGTGTGTTGTTGCTTGTAAGTGAGTGATTACCTGCTGCAGCACCAGTGGAGGTCATCCTGGAGAAAGCTCCTCCCCTGCAGTCTGCTGTCATAAGTTGGATCAACGCCCTTCGTTCTCCTTCACTCTGTCCCTTTCACTCTCTCTCTTCCCTCCTCCCTCTCACTTTTCCTCATGTGCTGCTGCATAGAGAAGGGTGGAGATTTTAGGTGTGCAACAGATCTGCTGACTCACACAGTGTCAACACACTGATCATCCCTTTGTATTTTTCAGCTATGGTGTTTGTATACAATATGGTTTGGGGATTCAACAAAATGGCTGAATGCAAATGATCAGAATAAGTGATCATATGTGTTCCATCAACAGATTGTTGAGCTTTCTCAACCTGGGACTCCTACACAGTAAAATATACAGTTCCACTGATACAAGGAAAAAACAACCCTTTGACTACACCAGACACAGTACTGAAGTCATGTAGGGTCATTAGTTGGAAAACATTCTAAAGTTTCTCTTTGAGGTTCCATCTGGTCTGCCCGGCTGAACACAAAACAGAATCAATGGGCCCATTCTGCTCAGAGTTGGCATGACCTGAAGGTGAGAGGGAACTGGAGACAGAACTGATCTAAAACAGTTGCCGGGTTAATGGCCCTGACAACCGTGGGTCACATATCAGCCTTTTAAGGAAAACTTAGGAATTAGATACTATTTTAAACAATACTTTTACGTCCAAAAGATAATGTGTCCTGAGCTATCTCGTATTCGATAACTAAAATGTCTGTATTATGTGTCATGATGAGGGTTTGTTTAATTAACCCATTAACCCATTAATCATTTCTGTACCACTAAAACTATCAACACAATAAATATATTTGCCATCTTTTCATGGACATCAGATATGACCCATTTGGACATTCAGAGGCTCCATAGTTACCGTGGAAACACTGTTATCTTCCACAACATTCATTAACCAGTAAAACCCATGGAGTTTGACAAAGAACAGTGGATGGAGACACTTGTTTTATGATCAGATAATGATATATTTTAACAAACTTTTCTCTGTTTCTGATACAATAACCACTGAATATACTCTGAGCTTTAATGACCATACCTGACCTGATTTACACTGAAACGTGCAAAACACAGACAATAATATTACCATAAATGGTGATAAATCACTTTAAAAAGGCTAAATACAGAGACAAATATATTTGGGAACTTTCGCAAAGTAGCTCTCGGACTTTAAGGGTTAAAACAAAGTGCCATGTTTCTTAGTTTTTCAATCCACTCAAAAAAGACCTCAAATAAACAGATTTAGAGAGCAGAATTAATTGTTATTTTGTGGAACATTCATACTGTATGTAGCTGTTACAGTATGGTTTTATAAAAGGCAACTAATCTGTTTTATTTAAAGCAAAACTGATGCAAACGTTACATGTGCCCTTGAGTAAAGTGGTCCACTGCAGTTAACAGATCACAACATCACTGACCCCTCCAATACCCATTACCAACAAAGACTCTAAGAACATTTTTCATTTTTGTTACTACAGGTTCTATAGATGATTCTTGTGGTTCTGGTGATGGATGATGAATCATTGCACTGCTGACCGAGCTGGACTGTCAGTTGCCCTCCATTTAATAACCAGCCTTTCTCATTT
The DNA here is from genome assembly GCA_029822895.1 of Maxillicosta whitleyi. Lineage (NCBI taxonomy): Eukaryota > Metazoa > Chordata > Actinopteri > Perciformes > Neosebastidae > Maxillicosta > Maxillicosta whitleyi. Next base: position 6,441,916 of record JAPSES010000236.1, read on the forward strand.
ACATTAATCGACGACGAGGATTTAAGAGTTCCTGGCCATCAGTCACCTTGCTTATGTCAAAGTGTCAATACGTCCTCATTGAGACCTTCAACCTGCGGCAATGTGGTAATCAGCTCAGTACAGAAGTAGCCACTGCTATAGTCCACATGGTCATCTAATTTTTTTATTTTTTTTTAAATCATTATTTCAATAATTAATTGGATGAGTGTCATTGTATATATTATATGTATTATGTCTGTGTAATGATGAACTTGTACTCGGACAGAAACAAGGTGAATGAATGGAAGATCTGAACCTGTGGTATTCCTCAAGTTTTCTCTGGAGAGGTTTCCTTCTTGTGTAATTCTCTGGCTGGAGACATATCTGGGTTTTCACTCGGCCCACTTCCAAGCAGTGAAGAAAACAAGGCCAGGGAATACTGACTACAGAAAAAAAAAAATATCCAGTTCATTTGACAACATAATGTCTGGAGTCTGCAGGAGATGTTTAATCTAGTTAGCAATAAGAGCATGCAGAAGCATCAGTCTGTGTGTCTGCATGTGCTTAATAGGTCTGGACAGTAATTATGGGACTCTGATACAGTGCACAGGTCTGTAAATGAGCAGAGCACATGGAATAACTCAATAAATTACACTGCTTTTCTCTTTCTTCTGCAAGGACCTCACAGGTGGCACCATCCAGTTCCTGTTTGTGCACACATTGTCATATTTGTAGAAGAAAACAAACATGGGCAATGCCTTCGTCCTAGTCTTCACAAATACAGCTCAGATTAAGCAAATTTAATTAGTGGAAAATAGCACATATAATCCTAGAGATTAACGTTTTTTTTGGTTTTGGTTCAAATATATTTTATATGTAGGCTACAGGTGCAGAAATTATCAGATTTTTGGAACTCTCGAAAATCTGTGGCTTTTCTTTTCTTTTTTTTTTTTCTTTCTTTTTTTTTTTTTTAATGTCTGCATGTTTTATCTTTTGCTCTCTAAGGAGACGCGCGTGCTTTGTTGAAAACCATTTCCACCCTGTGGTGGGCGATGCTTTCCCTTTAATGTGGAGCGCTGAGGACAGGAGTGTCGGTAAAGGGGGAGGGGGGGATGCGGAGGGATGGGGCGAGGCGCACAAGAAGCTTTTAGTATGCGCTGCGATGTCCAACTGCAGCCCACGCATATCAACTATGATGAATATGGTGAAATATGAGAGACACGGGAAGAGCCGGCAGCTCCAAAACAGCTGGTCGTGATGAGATGACACAGCCTCTGTATATAGACTAGTCAAACAAGGGAAGAAGGAGATATGAAGGAATGGACTCACAACCTCCAGGCACCTTTTAGGAGGGAACAAAGTGGATAAAATTACATGCGTCTGCAGTACCAAGACAAACAGGGTGAATTCCTGCATGCCATTATCTGAAATTAAGCTGTAGTCCGACGGCTGATGTTTTTGCTGCTTTGTTTAGTGCATGGAGTCTCCACACCGGAGAGGGCTGCAAATGGCTTGAGCATGTCTGGCACCTGCCACTCCAAACTAACTCAGCTGACCAACACTACCGTTAATGTCTGAATATCAAAGTGCATGAAGTTGGCTGCTTTGTCTCAAAGATATTGATTAAAGATATGCTATTTCACCCATAAGTAACGCCATCCAATCTGCGTTATTCCATGGAATGGGTTGTGAACATACGGTTGCATCTGTTACTAATGTGCATCTTTGGTGTATTCATATGGATATTCCCCATCAGAAAAAAAAAGATGGTCGAATATGCTACGTGGAGATAATTTATCTAGTGATATTTTAACGAACTAAAACACTGACAAAATCTTCTTGCGGAAGACGGACCTGTTTGGGGATCAAACAGGTGATTTCTCCGGTGCAGAACGCAAGAGCATGACTGCTTCCGAATTGAAATACTGACATCTATGCTTCCTGCAACATCTTTATTTTTTTTTTTTTTTTTTAATGTCTGCAGATATCAGTCTAGAGGATTACCTTTGCTGTTGCTGCAGGCGGCGGCATCATGTTGTTCTGAAGTGCGGGTGTCATACTTTGCTGATGCCAGCACTGTAACATTTGCCATAGCCAAAGCCAGTGTTGCCACCACAACATGATCGCCCCCTCACCAGCTTCAGCCTGTAGTCTAGCTGCACCACAAACATGTATCTGCTGGTCACTGAAGCTTGGGAGGTAACTCCTGCATCTTCACCCCTTGTCCCCCTCCCACTCCCACTGCTGCGTTGCTGCAGAACCGGAGCTCCGGGCATAGTGCTGGCAGGAAGGAGCTGATTTGACCGTAGGAGCTGACTTTGGACCGGACTCTAGGCCTGTGACCTGAGGATAGACTGTAAACAAGCCATTCAAGTCAGTGTATTATAGGTAGGTAGTTTATAATTTTCATCACATGTTAATGCTCTTACTAATAAATTGTATAGAATTGGCAAATAAATAAATAAATAAATAAATAAAAGAATAGTGTACTGTATGTGGACTAGACACACATCATCAATAAGCCTAAACTTTCACGTGATGGCTTGGAGTTTGGGTGCCATGTTGTGTACCTTACTTTTCTAGTAATAAAGTCAAATATGCCATAATGTCATTCACTAATATGCCCTGTAGCCTGCGATTCCATTAAACCATAATTCACAGGTATTTCTTTGATTTAAGAGAGAATGTTGGTCACGTCACACATACAGAAAGAGGAAATTCATCTCAGATTGTATGGAGCACTCAGTATATAATTAGATTTTGTCAGTAGTAATTGCACCCTGTGAGAGCTGATACAGTATTACTGGGTAGCATATTGATCCCACATTGTGCTCATATGAGAGAGAACTCATAACCTAATACACATAGACACAATGGAGCCAATGCGCTCAGATGGTTCAACCCCCACCCCTGTTCTACTCTGGCACTTTGCAGGAGGGTCGTGATGTAACACTGTTTTCTCTGGAATTTAGAGCACATGTGAAAATTAGACTAAGTAGACTATAATAGTGAAAATTATTGAAAATAACATAAATATTAAATCGAACCCTGTTAAGGTTGTGGGTGATAAATATATGCCAGTGACTGCATTCTGTCCAATATACATACTTAAAGTTGGCAAAAATCAAGGTATAAGTTTGCATATATATACTCACATAATAATTGCAGATTTTGATTTCTTCCCCTTGTTTTTGTAGATCTTTGCAGGCAGAAACTGCCTGTAGCTGAACCCACAGGGGTTGTGGATCTTCATCTCGTCACGGCCCAAAGTGGCCCCACCCGGTTTCAAAGCTGCAGGTTCCATCTCCCTCCAGTATGACGGTTGCTACCAGCGACCCTGCAGACGAAGCAGCTGCACATCCAGGTCAGCCTCATGACCAGTATGACCCAGAGCCAGACCATGAGTGCTGCGAGAGGGTCGTGATAAACATCTCGGGCTTGCGATTTGAAACGCAGCTCAAGACCCTCTCCCAGTTTCCAGAGACGCTACTTGGGGACCCTAAAAAACGGATGAGGTATTTTGACCCTCTCCGGAATGAATACTTTTTTGATCGGAATCGACCGAGCTTTGATGCCATCCTGTATTATTACCAGTCAGGAGGCAGGCTACGCCGACCTGTTAATGTCACACTGGACATTTTTTCTGAGGAGATACGGTTTTATGAATTGGGTGAGGAGGCAATGGAAATCTTCAGAGAGGATGAAGGTTTCATAAAAGAAGAAGAGCGACCTCTGCCAGAGAACGAGTTTCAGAGACAAGTGTGGCTGCTGTTTGAGTACCCAGAGAGCTCAGGTCCTGCTCGAATTATTGCCATCATTTCAGTCATGGTGATTCTTATCTCTATTGTAAGCTTCTGTCTAGAGACACTGCCAGTTTTCCGAAATGACGAAGAGGAGATGTACAATTTTTTCCCTCCAATTTCCAACTCCACCTCTACTTCTTACAGCTCACCATATTTTACAGATCCCTTTTTCATTGTAGAGACCCTCTGCATCATCTGGTTTTCTTTTGAATTCCTTGTCAGGTTCTTTGCCTGTCCCAGCAAAGCGGGATTTTTTGGCAACATCATGAACATTATTGATATTGTGGCAATTATCCCCTACTTCATCACTCTGGGTACAGAGCTCGCAGAAAGACCGGAGGACAGCCAAGCAGGTCAGCAGGCTATGTCACTGGCAATTCTCCGTGTCATTCGTCTAGTCAGAGTGTTTCGTATCTTCAAACTCTCACGTCATTCCAAGGGACTCCAGATCTTGGGCCAGACTCTGAAGGCCAGTATGCGTGAGCTGGGCCTCCTCATCTTTTTTCTGTTTATTGGTGTGATCCTGTTCTCCAGTGCTGTCTACTTTGCAGAAGCAGATGAGCCACATTCTCAGTTCAGCAGCATTCCTGAGGCCTTTTGGTGGGCTGTGGTTTCCATGACCACCGTTGGCTATGGAGACATGGTCCCAACCACCATTGGAGGAAAGATTGTGGGGTCTCTCTGTGCAATTGCCGGTGTACTGACAATTGCCCTACCTGTACCTGTTATCGTATCAAACTTCAACTACTTCTACCACAGAGAGACAGAGGGTGAAGAACAGGCACAATATCTGAATATTCCAAGTATGCCTAAAGCTAGCTCAGCTGAAGATCTGAAGAAGAGTGGTCGTAGTGGAAGTGGATCCACTCTAAGTAAGTCTGACTATGTGGAGATCCAGGAGGCTGTGAACCATAGCACTGAGGACTTCAGACCAGAGAGCATGAAAACAGGAAACTGCACCCTGGCCAATACTAATTATGTAAACATCACTAAGATGCGTACAGATGTATAATGTAAAGTCCTTCAAATTGTTAACGCCAGCTGGGGTCTCCAGAGTTTGACTCCCTGTATGGACCGACACAGGTCAGGTTGGGGTCCGAAGTATGCGAGTAAGATTAACTAGGAGATACTATAAGGTCAAGAGAGACCTTCAGTTCTTCTGAACGCTAAGGACTAATCAGTGCATACCATAGAACTGCCATCCATCTTATTTGAGACAGTGTTAGTGTCATGCATGGAGTTACTCTTACCTAAGTAATTGTAGTCATCCTGCTTGCAACAGTAGCCAAATAGTAGCTTAATAAGTAATAACCAATACTAACAGAACATAACGGGACCACTAGTTTCTGCCTTCCTGCTCAAACTGCCCTTAGAAGTTGCTTAATAACAATAATTTACAGTGGTGTAATTTATTTTGAAATGCAGCTTAATTTAGAGATGAAAAATAGGCCATATTATGAAAAATCATGAAAAACTCTACTGCTGTAACTGCCTAGGTCCTGACTCAGAGAAAAACAGATTAACGCTAACAAGAGTACAACTGTTTTGTCAGGAGCAACAGAAAGCAACAGAACTGCCAGTGAACTTTCGGCCAAACGGTCATTTGTTGCTTTCTCTGTTAGAGAAAGCCTCATTCAAAGGACCTGAGTGAACAAGGATTGTTCCGGTGGCCTTCACTCAGTATTATCAGTCTATGACAAGCTGTGGGCTCTGTAGAGACCCGACACCACTGTGCTCTACTCTTGGACCACAATAGCACACCACTTACTTTTTCCTGCCATTTTTTCATGAAGAAGCTCAAGTGGATTTACAGTATAACACACTAGCCAAGACCCTGCCTTTTTTTTTTGTTTACTTTCAGCCAATATGGCTAGCACATGAATGGAAAATCATGGAAATCTCTCTCTGAAAAGAGTGAATGTTGTTATCTAGGTGCCGGTAAGTATACAATGTATTCACTGTTATTTCTGTATGCTTCTGTAGTAATCGAATCAGCGTGTGCTTCACAACATTCATAGGGAAAGTAGAACACCTATTGTACATTTTTACAGTTCGATCATACATTTAGGAAGAACAACAGTGAAAATGATCTCTGCAGTTTTTGACTGAGTGCCTCTTTCTCTAAATCCTTTAAGTGTCTCTTTGGCCACCACAAAACTGTAAGAACCGTCCAGTCACTGTAAATTTCATCACCACTGCCCAGCATAAATGTTGTCGTTTTCCACTTCGAAGCATTCCATGTTCCTAGAGGTCAATTAATTGAGATTAATAGAGTGAGACATTATTTTTTAATTCAACTTCTAATTAAATTTAAGGTTAACGACAAGGAAATAACATAGCTTAACAGAAGACTGATGATGACTTTTAAATTTTATAGTCAAATGGGACAGAATCAAAGTGTAAACCATTGGGAAACCAGCAATACCAATTTATAGAAGGCATTCCTAAATATTTCTGGCCTAAATTGTTGAGGAGCCACAGTGAGATAGTTGTATATTGTTTTTTTTGTTTGTTTGTTTTTTGTTTTTTAGCTTATTGCCTTTGATATTCTGCAATAATCTGTTTAAATTTGTGGTTTTGCTTTGCTTTTTCAGTCACCTTTGTATTTTGTTCCTGCTTCTGTTCAAAATAAGCCCCATTCATTCATTCAAATTAAAATACATTGAGTATAACAAGCTAAAAATAAAGGAATTGGTGGATTTGACAGTGTCATCTAAAGTTATTGGGTCACCAAAGACAAATGAACTGCTCCTGCATATCTTAAGTTGTAACAGAATCATTCCATATATGCATTTCTATGTAATGCAGGACAAAATATTGTGGGACCTGTATTATATGTCATTCATCAGCCTTTTATCAAGCAAATGCTATTCTAGTGTTGTAGAGCTGCATGTCCTGTAAGTATTCATTGTAGCATGTTACCAAAAGAATGATACTTAGGAAGCAAAGTAAGCTAAATAATCTTATATTTCCATAGTTACTGGTGCCAAGTGCAATATATGAAGGAGTAGTGTGATGTTTAACCTCTACATCTTACCAGTTGTTGAAATAGTGTAAAGTTTGAAACTTTTTCCCTGTGGAGGTCCCATGTGTGTCCCCGAGAGTCGGATTGAGAGTAAGAACAGGATAAAGGATAAATGACATAAGTGAGGTGACTCCAGTGTAAGGATTTGTAAAGTAAAACACAGATTGTAACTAGGGTCAAGCTCCTCTTCACTATACGGTCGCTGTAGTGTGGTGGAGTCACATAGCACTAACTGTGTCTCTCTTGAAAGCACAACAGCTGCTATTTGCTGGTACAACTGGGAGTGCACAGTGGTTTAAACAGCTGGTCAGTCAGACTTTTTGTTCAGTCAAGTGCATCGTATTCCCCCAAGGAACAGTCTGAGTGCCCCTATCTCTGACATATAGGTCCATCATGCTCAGTGTGTAGTATTTCATATGCATGTCTGTGTGTGTGGAGATGAGTGAAAGAAAGGGAGACATAAACACACCATGAGAGAAACAGAGAGCTTTTAGAGATACACAAGTTGTGTAATGTGTATAGCTCTAATCGACCGATTCTTAGTGAAACACTGCTCTTTTCAACTTTGGGCCAAAATGACTATGGTGCTCTTTATGTTCAGTTCCATCTTAATACACTGTTTACAACCTGTGTACAGTATACTGTTTATCCAATAATGTATGTTTTAAAAAAATAACAAAATAAGTGTTTCTGCTGAAAGGAATGTCCTGCCAGGTTCACTACAGGCTCTATGACTAAATCAGGTGGTGATTTATGTGATGAGACAACATTGCAGAAACAAAGTACAGCATGAGCTAGGGACCACGACTGGGAATGTAACAGAGGAAATGGAACAAAGAAAGAGGGAAAGTTTGGAAGGAAAGTGTTATGATTCAATTTAGATAAACACTGCCCACACCCTTTGCTTTTTACATGTGCTTTCCTCAGAGCAACTGTGCTGAAACACCTACTGTACAGTGTGTGATTTTATGTGCCCTGAAATCTTTGTCTGAACTGCTGTCTTTTCCACCCTTGTTATCAAGCACACATTTGATGTGATGCTGACGCGATATCTGTCAGGACGGATATTATCTTGGATAGACCAACACAACAGCACATAAGGATCTCTGAACCAAGGAAATACATCTTTGGTGTTTATCAGTACACAGAGAACATTTACATAGAAGCATACGTAACCGTTAGTACTTAATGACATGTCCACACACTGCCTGTGAACAGAAAACACTTTCAGGAGAGACATTCTGAGGTTCTACCATGTTTCAGAGCCACAGAGTGAATGGACTTAAACCCACTGCCGGTGGTGAAAACATGTAGCCATGTAAACAATGTATGTAACAATTACAGCTGCTTTTAATGATGTCTTAAAATGCCTAAAGCTTCAGCTTTAAAAATAGCTTCTGCCATGTTCAGATTCCTGTGTAGCAGGGAATCAAAGTGTATGCTTGTTGAATTAACCCAAGACTCAAAGTTGTATTGTATGTGAATCATGTTTGGTATTCTGCTGGGACTATAAGGATGGAAATACAGTAAATAATTTATAATGATATATATACTTTTTATGAAAACAATAACTTTGTTGTCTGATCAAACACTGTAAAATGATTCCATTTGGCTTTTCCACTGTTTTGTTCTTTGGATGTCATTATTGGCTCATCTTGGAGCCACACAATGCAGGGGCTGAGGTTTAACTAATTCACACATACAAACCTTGCTCAAACACCCTCTGTTTGTAGTCTTCATACACACAGTATTTATCTCTAGCCAACAACCTCCACTTACCCTTCAAAATGTGCATGTATGTGCTTTAGCTGACCCTCAGCTTCTCTATCCCTGTCTGTATTCATGGTGGTCTATACTCAGTGTGTCTGTTTAAACCTGCTGTCTTTTTTTACTGTATGGGACACAAGCAACAATCCATTACTACACACAAATATCGAAGTGATGGTTTACCATATCCTTCATCAGGATTTCTATGATAGTGTACTGTTATAATAGAGAACAGCTATTGAGAGACAAATGCATCATTCAAAGTAATTGTGAATAAAATGCTCTTGATGATAATACAATAATAATATACTTATCATAACCTTCCAGTTGTGTCTTTCTTGTGTGATGTATAAGACAGTAAATGAATGCACATTTATTAGAGGTTTTCAAGTTATTTATTTTTTTTGTGTCCAAAATGAACACAATTGTTTTTGACAGCTTAAAAGAGTTTTTATGTTCTGTACATATAGGATAGATAGGAAAATGATGTTTCAGATGTTAAATCGCTGGTCCATGCTCTCATAAATCCCCTATAATACTGTACAGCATCTGTGAAATCATGTCAAAGTCACTCAAGCATATTGTATACAACATAACAAATACAATAAGAGTAAAAAAAAAAAAGAAAGAAACCTTAAAAGTTCCATATGCAGTATAAATTGATTAAAGTACCATTGTGGTGGCCATCTGCTGCTGGCTGCGCTCACGTCCATTTCAGAAGGTATATTTGACAATCAACCTTCACCTCTTCAGTGGTTTTGTGTCTCGCTTCTCCTCCTAAGTGATTCTTATGCTCTCTGTGGTTTACTGAGAAAGCAAAGTGGTCTATTTATAAAACCATCGGGAATGAAAGTGAGGCTGGGAGAGTTAGAGAGAGAGAGAAAGAGAGAGAGAGAGGGAGAAGGGAAAGGAAAACACTCTTGACTTTCAGTTCAACATGGAGTGAGACAAGTACAAACAATTTCAATATCAGCACTAGTTTGTAGCGTCTGACACATCCCAGTCGCTGGAAGTTGGAAGTGTTTGCCTCTCCTCTCACCATCTTTCACGTCTGTTCTTGCTCTTGCTGCTTTCACCTATTCCCTCTCTCTCTCTTTCTCTCTCTATCATTTGCCCATCTCACATTTCAATTCCCACACATTTTCTCTCAGATTCATCTCTGTACCTCTGCTTCTAAGTACCAGCATAGTAATGCATAGTTGATGATCTGACTCAGAGTATAATGCTCCCTCAGTTGACTAGTTTCCCATATGTCAGTTGAGGACAGTATCCAAGCAGCTTTCCCAAATAACTGATGGATATTGATCTACTGATTGCTGTTTGATTAGCTGTGCATTAACGCAGCATTGCACAAGTCCCCCTTAAGCCAGACGGACAGGAAGTAAGCCACCTATATTGCAAATCTTTTGTTTATCCAGTCTACAGGTTCTGTCTTACATGTGGTTATTCTATTTTCATGCCCCAGCTCAGACTTTGGTTTATAGCTAAGGCTCAGTGTATGATTTAAAGTTGTCATAAGAAAATGAATCACCTATATCTCCAGTTAAGATTCACCCACCCATTTTTTTCTTTTGAGGCCTGTCATTTTGATGGATACAACGCACTTGTATTTGTATGTTGCATGAGGCAATGCCTGATAGACTAAATGAATGCCTCACATGTTACGAACATTTGCCCATTCCAGTGGGTCTGATTTATAACCTAATACACATCCCAGTTAATGGCCTGTCAACTGGTGCTTTCTTTATAGCACACCAGGTTCCATTGGGGAAACCTATGCCTGCTCTGTGAACATGTGCACATATGTTTGTGGAGGAGGGGAAGCTCTTTTTTTTTCATCATTGCTGTTGGAGGAAGCCCCCTACCTGTTCTATTTATAGCACACTCTGCGGGTTTCCTTTGTATTCGTGGGGATTGCCTCCTGCCTGTTTTGACATATATAGCACAGAATATGTTTATTAGAAAAGAGGAGGATCAAGGTTTTTGTCGAAGCGAATACATTAAAGCCCAAGACCGACTTTAAAAAATATAATGAACATGCCTTAATTATAATTTATTCTTTTATTAGTATGTATGTATGCATGCATATATGTATTTATTCATTTCAGAGGGGAAACAAAGACATATATGATGTATGGTCTTAACATGGTGTGGATGATGGAAGGGAGGGGAGTTGGAGCAGGGTTAAATTTTAGAGAGAGACAGATTGTTGACGTATGAGGAAAAAAAGAAGGATGCTACCGGGGAGCAACAGTCTGTCAATGTATTTAATGAGTGCAATTGATTTATGGGATTGACCTACATTCTACCCGCACCTCTATACATTTGCTCACAACCACAGAACTGAGAGGATCTTTAATAAGGTCTTGGCCCTTAAAATTGATAAACAGGATAGATATTTTGATATAAAGCCGCCAGGTGTGATAAGAAATATATACAGTAAAGTGAAATATACTCATAAAATCATCATGAAAGACAGATTTTAAATCAAAGGTTTGAACATATAGTACGTTTCAGCCATATATTTTGTAATTTATAACAGATAGAGCAGGGGTTTCAACTGATTTTAGTTCAGGGGCCACATATAGCCCAAAATGGTATAAAGTGGGCCAGACCAGTAAAATAATGTAAATAATAGGATAAAAACTTTTGAGTTAAAAAAGTTAAATTCCATAATGAAAATATTTACATCTATGAATTGTACTAAAACATAACATGAATAAATATGAACAACCTGAAAATTCTTAAGTAAAATAAGTGCAATGTTATGTAACAATATTAAGCCTTAGTTTAGCATTTATACATATTAGAACATATAGATCACAGTGGATTTACAAATAACAGGGATGGTATTATTAAAATTTTACATACTTCTCTTAAGACATTTTTCACATTATTTTCTAAAAGGTTGGGTAAAAAAGGTAAATCTAAAAGGTAATTTTTATTTTTTATTTTTTACAGTAAAGCAAAGAGAAAATGTGCAGTATTGATTATTTATAAGTTGTTATGATCGTATTTTACTGGTCTGATCCACTGTAGATTGAATTGTGCTAAAATGACTTGAACATCCTTGATTGTTCATATCCTCAGTGTCATTTTTGTATTTGACAAATTCATTTCAGGGGCCAGATTGAACCCTTTGGCGGGCCGGATTTGCCCCCACATGTTTGACACCTGTGCTGTAGAGTATCACAAGCTGTTGACCTGGTAAATGAGTAAATGAGTAAAGGGATCTGCAAGATCAGCAGTGTTTTCCTCCCTTCTTTACAATGTATTTCTAATTTTGTTGTTAAGATAAGCAGGTCTCAAATGTTGAGTAAAAGGAGTACCTGTTATATATATATATATATATATATATAAGAAGTGCATTAGACTAAGACAAAATATCTCTGAAAATTGAAAAATAACAAAAAGATGTCTGAAAATAGCAGTTTCATGTAGGTATTAAAAAGATCGGCTTGATCCATCTGTCAGTATGATCATACATCACAGTGAGCGCACAAGCATGCAGAAAATTCACTAGTTTTAATAAAAACAAAGACTGACGGCAGAGGAACAGTAGATTCCCTAAAAGTGATGGTTTTATGCACCAATTGAATCATTAAACGACTCAATCACAAGCGTTTAAATCATTTCTCAGTTCATTCAAACCTTCACAGTGAGTTTATCTGCCACCTAGTGTCCATTAGGAAGCATTGCAAAGCCTCCTGATTGATTTAATTTATGTCTAAATACTCATGAATGAGTTTCATCCTTCTGATAATTGTTAAAATATGTCTCTGACTGATACATAAACAAGTAAATATTCGTCATGTTCTCCTGGTTGTACTTCACCACTCAATCACACCTTAAAAAAGCAGGCATCAAACTATGTACAAAGTTTACCTTTAGCCTGAAACAACACTGTATGACGTTTGAGCAAGTAACAAAACATATTTTTCATGTGTTCTTTGTGTTTTAATTTTAAAAAATAAAAAGTCAAAATCAGGCTGTAACCAAACTTAACCCATAACAATCCAATGATACTTGTGCAGTAGTTCACAAGTTATTTTTTTTGGCTCTATTTTACCTTTCTTAAATGATTTATCACCATTTATCATAATATCATCTTCTGTTTTTGTATTTTTTTCTGTGAAAATTAGGTATTTTTCTATATTTAATTTATTGATCATGTATTTGAATCATCATGCTGACATTACATTTAACTGGTATTATAGCAAAAACAGAAAAAAAGTAACTTTTTTGGGAAAATATGTAATTAACTGAACATAAAACCAAGTGTCTCCATCCACTGTCATTGAGTTTTACTGGTGAATGATTGTTACAGAAGGTGTGTTTCCATGTTCACTACGGTGCCTCTGAACGTCCAAATGGGTCACATCTGATGTCCATGAAAAGATGACAAACTGGATTTTACACCTATTATTTACATATATTAATAGGATTAGTGGATCTACAGATATTAAACATTTTAAATTACATGGTTTTAGTCAATAGTTGATTTTTGGGTCTTTATGGATCAACTTACAAGACCAAAAGTAACAGTTAACACCTGTAACTGAACCACTTTGCAAAAACAAACAAACAAACAAAAAAACACTAAGAGTCAATTCTGTATATAATTCACTGCTTGTTTGTGCATTTTACAAAAGTATAAGTGCAGTGTCAGTTACTGCACTGAGCTAAAAAGAATATGATACCCATTTCCTTTTCTCCTTTCTGTACCTCCACCCACTCATTCCTCACAGACATGATATGGGGTCTTAAAATATCCCACCCACATAAATAATTCATAAACTCCAAACCATGTTCTACAATTCTTGCCAGCGTCTATATATTTTTTTTCCTTTTTTTTTTTATTCCTCACTCCTTCACTCCTCTGTCCCTTTTGGTATTCTGGGCTTGTTCAGTGTCTCTTCAAAGCAGCTTTACTGTATTAGGTTTTTGTTTACAGTCTTATAAATGTGGCAGTATTACAGACACACACACACACACACACACACACACACAGACAATCCTTACATACACGGCCTACTTACTTATATACTTAGTGGATTGACCAAGTATGCTTCAAAGATTGACTCTATAATGGAGTGGTGATTGGAGAGCATTAGCAGACACTACTCAGCTTTGGTAATTGTATCTCAACATCAAGTACAATATATTTTCATAATGCTTTCCTTTCAAGTGCAGAGATTTATTTTCTTATTTAAGATAAGCATTGCACTCATCTTCAATGGGTGTGAGAGAACATTTGTGCCACTGCTGGAGAGTAGTGCATTGTTTTTTCATTCATCTTGTTTTATCATTCATTACTAATCATCCCCAAACAGGGTTCAGACCAGGTCGTCAGATAAAGTGATGGTTATGTTCTGGAGTCACCCTGTGCAGCATATCTAACAGGAGGCTTCACTGAACAGGCAGCGTCTTCCCTTCCACGCTCTGGCTTTGTCTTCGTATCCACCCGACCCTACACTATTTGACATATTTTTGTGACTCTAATGAGAACAGAAAGCAGAACAGAGTGTTGGCACGGTTCATTTTGAGTGAGCAGAGAGCAAGAGACCAGGCCTGCTGAGACACACAGTCTGGGCTTCCTAGAAGATAACGCTCATGAATATGGATGGAGTCTGAATAAAAACCCAAACAAGAGATGCCCGAGACTGTGTAGCCTGTAAATGAGTAAAGCAGTATGATAATGTCACTCATCTCACCCAGACCTAAGTAACCCCAGAACTATCTTCAAGGTACAATCCAAATATTAGTTCACCCATATAGACCCAGTGCTACTTTTGTTGCAGTTCCCGAATGTATTTTTCTGTATATTTAACCTTTTTTAACCGTTACATACCAGTCGGGTAAAAATTGACTAATTTTGACATTCAACATTAGTAAAAAAATACCCTAAACATCATTCTTTTATCTTGAAATTTGATGACTTTTCCTGTTTTATTTTATTTTTTGCCAAAATACAGAAAAAAAAATTCAATATTTTAAAATGTTATACTTTTGTACAGGTGCTACAGATTTTTGGACACTGAGGCTGGTTCTGGTTAATTTTACATATAAATTATAATGACTTTTAAGTGTTACGTAAAACAGGACATGATACTGTGTGATAGTAGATGTTTATTTTATCCAAAAATGAGTGTAAAACTTAAAAAAAAACAAAAAAAAAAAACACACTCTACAATCAAACACTATACAATACACAAACACAATACTCTTCCTGCTCTGAAACATTATATTTCTATATTACATATATTTATTAATGTGGAATAGTCTATTTAGACATTCTAAATAAATCTGTAGTTCAATTTTTGGCACAGACACTTACTATGAGGGAATTCTTGGTCTGGGTCAAAGTTGACCTGAACCAAACTGTGAAGGCTGAAGAAATGAACAGTTTGTAAAGGTTAAGTGATTCATCAATGTTTATTGTAATATTATAATATTATTTTCCATTTTTTTCCAATAAAAATAAGGTATTTTCCTATATTTAATTCATTGATTATGTATATGTTCATAAAAACTCAGGTCAAAGTTGATCAGAAACAGAAAAAAATTAAGAAAATGTGACTTTTTCAAGAAAATATAGTATTAACTGAATGTAAAGTGTTTAAGTGTCTAAGTGTTTGACTGTCATTGATCCAACTCATGTGGGTTTTACTGTTGAATCAATGTTGTACAAGATGATGGTGTTTCCACGTTCACTACACAGCCTCTGATCGTCCAAATGGGTCATTGGGCATTTTACACCAATTATTTTTCATGTATTGATAGGATTAGAGAACCAACATGTACTAAACATTTTACAGACCATGTGTCTGTTTGGTTCTTTATTGGTTAAAGATAATAATGAAAAGCTAAACGTGCTGCTTTCTTCATTTTAGCTTCTAGAATAGAATAGAATAGAATAGAATAGAATAGAATACAATAGAATACAATAGAATAGAATAGAATAGAATAGAATAGAATAGAATAGAATAGAATAGAATAGAATAGAATAGAAGAGTGTGAAGAATGAGGATTGATCCCACATGCAGTCCCATCTGAATCCTGTAGAGGGAAGCCTGCCCCACTGTAATGAATCTGATCAGCCATTATTCAGACGGTGACGTCTCCTTCCCAGTCTGAGGGTCCACAGATCAACCAGTGGAAGTTTCCACACCACACAAATGCATATGAATTGCTTTGGTGTGGTTGTTTTGGTAAGGTTTTCATGACGTTCTGCAAAGCATTAAAACAACGTCATTTGACCTCTGGGAATCTATAACTACTAAATACGAAGTAAGACACAGAGTGGGATTTAATTATAGTAAGTAAACATCAACAAGTTGGATAGAAAAGGCTGCACAGGCCCTGGAAACTGAGAAGAGACTGGGAAACTTGGTGATTTGTGCAGTCAAGGGAGTAGAACACACCCTACTGAGGTTAGACCACCCTTTTATTTGTTAATCTCTCTCTCTCCCTCTCTCTCTCTCTCTCTCTCTCTCTCTCTCTCTCTCTCTCTCTCTTCTCTGATAAGGCAAGTCAAGCTTTGCTTTGAGGACGAAAAAACAAGGATTTTGCAAGCGGAGAATTGGCCAAATTAAACGTAATCATGTTGTTGTTATATCACTGTCACATCTGGCCGCTGGGTGCTTGGCCGGGGCACCTCTGCCGTGGATGCTATCGGTGTGGTCAGTCCGGGGGTGACGGGGCGCGCGTTTTGGTCCGTGGATCCGGTGCGCACTAGCCATGACTCCGGGACTGCCCGGAGCGCCAAACTTTTCCAAAGTTTGTTGGATCATGGCTGACTTGAAGGTAAGCAATTTTCTTTTCTAACATCTTCAAACAAATGCCACAGGTGTGTGTCTGTCTGCATGCGTGTGTGTTTGCGCGCGCGCGCGCGTGCGTAGGACATGGGAATCTGACAACCAGCTGTTGCGGAGCGCTCTGCTATTAAATCACTGCTTTTCTCGTCTAAAATTCTAAATATAGACAAAACCTGACAACTTTTTTTTGGTGAGAACTCACTTTTGTAGACTATTTTAAAAGCATTAAAAAAAAAAAAA
>JAPSES010000236.1:6458646-6476004 GCA_029822895.1 Maxillicosta whitleyi
CCCCCCTCTCAAAATGTAGAAGATGCCACGAGGTAAATTGAGAGATGCTAATGTGCTGAAGGTGTGCTGGAAAATGCGGACCAGATTTTAGGGAAACCACAGCAAAAACATGGAATGATTTATCTAAATCGGTGCGCTGGAAAAACGTTTATTGGCAGTATATGGGAGGAAGGGGGTTGGTTGGTTAAACTAAGAAATCAATTCAAGACATTGTATCGAAAATGCATCATATATTGTTTTTCTTGAATAATAATTTAATAATAATAATAATAATAATTTCAATCATGTTAACCTAATTTAAGCTGCAGGAGCCATCAGTTGGGGAATGATTCATGGAGAAAACACACCAGAATTGGAGAAATAAACATTTACTTGTGCAGCTGTGTTATCTTGGTCCAAAACAAAAGACTAAATATGATATAGACATTGTTTCATACTGATGTGGAAACAGAAACCACTTTTCCGAGCTTCAACATCGAGCCTCGGAGCAGAGCAGAACAGTCACGACTCAGTGAGTGCGACCATCTCTTGGCAGCTACAACTGTCAGTCATGTATTTGACCATCTTCCTGACACAGCACAACGAAGATTTTCAGAATTCTTTTATTTTTCTCTCCGATCACTTTATTTCAAGGACAGTCTTCTTCAAATTTAAGTTAGATTTCTATAAATACAAAACTGCAATCAATTTTCACATAGAACAGAGAAAATAGAAAATAGATTTGTATTAGAACAGAAATTTTATTTGAGAATTTGTGTGTTTACTTTTGTTCCCATCTTATTTTATTTGGTTATTATGTGATCGCTCCTCTGTTTATTTGTCAGTAGGATTGTGCACAAATTATACCAGAAGGGTAGAAGAAAGGCCAAGAATAAACTCCTTAAATTGAAGAGATTTTCAACAGAGGAATTGTTTTTATTCCACACTGGAGAGTTTCAGTCTATTTCAAATCATAACAGCCAGAAATAAGAAAGAAAATCTAATAAAGTGGCAACTGGCGCCATCTGACAGAAAGTAGAACAATATAGGTCATAATTTGTATTTGTGGGTTTTGCTATGTTGATTAGAGTGGACTGTTCCAGTTAAGTTTAGTTTAGTTTAGTTTAGTTTAGTTTAGTTTGGTTTAGTTTAGTTTAGTTTGTTCAGTGATATGTAGTTCTTCAAAATCAAAAGCATTTATAAGCAATATATTATGTCCATTTACACCATCGTATGACACACACACACACACACACACACGCACACATGCACACACACACACACAAACACACACACACACACACACACATTTATCAACTCTTTCGCTGACACAATACAAACATACTGTTCAGTGTTTCCAGATATATCTATCACACACTCAGAATCAGCGAAGTTCTATTTTGCATCTATTTTTAGCCTTTTAATGATAAGCCACATTTGGCTCCAGTTGTGTGAACTACATTACCGAATGGATATTTGCAATTCATATTTCACAAGTGATTTAAAAGCTCAGGAGAGAGTGTTATGGATAAGAATATGATATTCCAAAAATCTGTCATTTGGATAATAGATGAATGGGTATAATTATTTTTGTGTGTAATTGTGATGTTTGTTTGCTCAGAAATGTTTGGTGTAAGTGATGCTACTCTGTGATTTTATGTATTTGTAAAAGTATGAGTTATGTGTGACCCCCATTTAAAAAAAAAAAAACAGAACCAGTTTTATCCCATAAAGACATAAACAGCCACTAATGACCAAAACCATCCACTAATGTAAAATGTTTAATACCGATTAATGTTGATGCACTAATCCTATCAATACATGAAAATAATTGATGTAAAATACAGTTTATCATCTTTTCATGGTCATCAGATATGACCCATTTGAACGTTCAGAGGGTCTGTAGTTACCATGGAAACATTGTCATCTTCTGCAACATTGATCCACCATGGAGTTGGATCAATAACAGTGGATGGAGATGCTTGTTTTATGTTTAGTTATTGATATGTTTTACAGGGGGAAAAAAATCACTTTTTCTTCAGGTTTCTCTGTTTTTGATGTAATTATTGTCAATTTTAATCTGAGCTTTTATGAACATCCAAATGATCAGTAAATTAAATATAGGAAAATACATGATGTTCACTGAAAAAATGCAAAATACAGAAGATAATATCATAATGAATGGTTATAAAAGTGAAAATATAGAAGAAAAAAAAAGGGGGGGCCATAAAAGTAGCTCTGGATCTTTATGGGTGAAGGCCATAAAAAGATGACATTATTTTGGTGAAGGAAAAGGCAACAATATCCAAGTATATTGTGCTTAAAATAAAAAAAATAGTATTCTATAATCCTTAGATAATAATTTTTTTCTTGGATAAGTTTGATTGTCTTACTGCACTGGTAAATAATTTTACTTGAAATAAGACATTTAACCCAATAATGACTTTAACCCTTTCATGCATACTGGTCACTACAGTGGACAGTTGTTCTACAGCTGTTCTCTTATATATTCATGGATTTTGTTGTTTTAGTTCCATATCAGCGCACATAGTGGACAGTTATGCATCATCATCATCATCAGCATCACATTCATATTATTACTGTAACTTTGCTGTTCATAAACCTGGTTTGCAGGAACATGTTTGAGTGTAAATCAATTGCTTGTTATTGTTATTAGACTGTAATTAATAGTTGTTGTTGTTGTTTTGTTTTTTTTTAAACTAAAATCTTTATATTGCATATTATCTCCAAGCCACTGACTTTGGTGCGGAAGGTGGCCGGTTCGAGACCCAGGTGATCCCTTGGGATAGGATCTTTACGATACATCCCAATAACCACAAGGGGGCGCAAGCCTCATTGTGCCGGTTCCATGCCTGGTTGTGTCGGGAAGGCCATCCTACGTAAAAACCTCTGCCAAATAAACATGCGTAGATGATTGGCTGTGGCGACCCCGAAAGGGAGAAAGCCGAAAGAAATCATCATCTCCATGAAGCAAGTAGAGACTAATATTAGAATATGTTAAAATGTGATGAAACATCAGATTAGCAGCATTAAAAATGTTTTTATTTCATACTTTTCAAACGATATATCAGTAAATACTTGCTTCTTTACTTCAAAAATGAAACGCATGGTGTCGAACTGAGCGGACATTTTTGCAACCCCAAGAAAAATAGGTTTATAAGAGAAATATTTTAAGTGTTTTTCATGTTTAAAGAGGAATAGAAATACTGCAGACTCATAAACACATGCTAGCTGAAGTCTTCTAAAATATGATGAATGTGTTGGTGTGTCTATCTGTGATGCTCGCTATATCTGTGTTGATCTGACGGAAGAGATCCCTCGGCTTATGGCACTGAGCTGGCCAGCCTGCATTAATCTGCTTAATAGGGTCAAAACTCCGGTCCAAAAATACCAGCTCCACCAACCGATGCCTCTACACAGCAACAGACCCCCCCTCACACAAATCAGGGGACCATACTGTAACAAAGGGTCAGAGATACAAAGTCAACCTTATGTTCAATCCTCAAGTGTAAAATAGATCTTTAACCAGAAAGAGGAGATCTGTAGATCCCTCACACCCACAGTTCAGTACTTTTACACTTTTACACCCACTACACTCATCTGCACTAAAATAAATAATCAATTTGACCAGTATTTGTAAGGGAAGAAAGTGAGGTAGCATTTTTAGGTTCCTTATTTGTTACATAAGTGGTAATTAAAATGACTACAACAAAGGTTTGTTTTGTTTTTTTTAAAGCATTTTCCAGGATTAGCAGTGAATCAATGCCTTCCAAATTAATGTGGGAGTTTTGTTCCATTCTGGGCATAATTGTGTAGTTATACATAGATAATTACTCATTTACATGCTTTTTTTTTTTTTTGAGAGTATGTAAATTAAACCCACATACTCCACACATGTTTAACACGTTGACACGTTTAAAGATAAAATGCCTCTACACTTTATCAACAAAAACATGGGGAGCTTTAAAAATATATATTTTCATAATAAATATGTTCATGTCAGTTGTTGTCAGTACATATTAATGATTATCAAATCAATAGTTCAGCCTTTAAGCTGCTTTAAAAATTACATTTTTCTTTTACTGTTAATTGTGGTGTAAAATAATAATTATTTTGTCAGAATTTGGGTCAAAAATCAAGAGGACAAACATTTAAAACAATTATAAAGATTAAAAATTATTGAATAAAACTAAGTAGAAGGAAAATAAAATATTTTTTAAGCATTTTAGATGAAAAATTTAAATGGAATTGGGCCTAAAGGTGAAATAAAAACATTTACTGCAATTTAAAATTATGTATATTATGATATTTGTTGTTGTCGTTTTGTAACCCAGCATCAAAACACCAGAGTTTGATATGTCCTAATACTATTGTCTGTATAGTGCAACTTTTATCCTCCATTATATTAATAAGCAAATGCTACCACATGTAGGTGACATGCAATTAAATGATAAATGTGGGAAAAATAATGCATTTCTTATCAAATGGAGTAGGGTTCATTCATATTTGTCTGATCATGTGGTAAGGAGGGGGGCAGGGGGTTTTCTTTCTAAAAAGTGCAAACAATACCTTATTCCTGGTGTGAATTCTTACATTGTCCTACGTTTATATTTGCCTCAGCGCTGTTTTATGCTTGCTCAGTGTTTGTTTATACATTGAAGATTCACATCTATAAGTAAGAGTTGTTATCTCACAGCTTTTTCCCACTACAACCACGGGTATTATTAGCGTGGCAAGAATAGTCGTAGCACCATGGGCCTGTGTGGGGGGGGCCCATATGACACCTGTGTTATAAATGTTGTCCTACCGCCAGTCAAGGTTACGGTGACTCTTTAAAAGCATTTTTCCTCACAGTATCACAGCTGCTACTGTCTGACAATATGTTCTCCAGAATTTTTTTTTTTTTTAATGCAGATACAGACCCATACAAAGTTAGATTCTTAAATATATGCCTGCATCTGTCTTTTTTTTTTTTTTTTTTTTGGTGAATTACTGTTTTGCACCTGAATTTTCACACTTCAATGAATAATGTGGCGAGAAAACCTAACATACGCTTTCATATTTGTTTTGATTGTTGTGATGTTTTCGTAAAAAGGCAAGTATTAATCAGATAAATGGAAGAACTCATTCTATTCGATTTTTTTTTTATTGTTAATTATGGTGTAAAATAATTATTATTTTGTCAGAATTTGTGTCAAAAATCAAGAGGACAAACATTTAAAACAATTATAAAGATTAAAAATGATTGAATAAAACTAAGTAAAAGGAAAATAAAATATTTTTGAAGCATTTTAGATGAAAATTTAAAATGGAATTAGGCTTTAAGGTGAAATGAAAACATTTACTGCAATTGAAAATTATGTATATTATGATATTAGTTGTTGTCATTTTGTAACCCAGCATCAAAACACCAGAATTTGATATGATTACTACTGCATAATTATTTTAAAATGATATCTGTACTTGAGGCACAGATGTACAAAATATACACTTCAATGCATTTTCATTTATTCTCATAAAAGAATATAAAGAGCAGGAAAAATGATTTTACATTTGATTGATTTGATTGAATGATTTTACCACAATTACACAGGTATTAAAGTGAAGAGAATGACACGTTGATTGAAAAGTGTTGACAAGCCTTTTCTACAGGATGTTCACACATTCTCTTGTAATTATACAAGTTTAGTAATAGCCTCCTTACATGCCTGTGAGTACAGATTTGCTAATGTGAGGACAGGATGGTATTGCTGAGAGTGTGAGAGTATTACTGAGGAATGTGACCTTACACCATCACCCATGACCTCCGGGGTTGACAAAAAATACTTGATGGTCCTCAAGAGATTACGTTTCACTTTTGTGACACTTTTAAGGATGTCAAAGCGTAAGACAGAAGGTGAACATTTGTTTTCATAATTCAAGTTTTATTCCATATCTGAAGGACGCCGAGGTTAAAATGAGCACGAATTTGTGGTTGATCATGTGGGAGTTCCTGCCAGTAAACAGCACCAGATGGATTTGTTTGCTAAGGTGCCGTTCCTTTGTTGTCCTCTGTAACCTTTTTTTACTGGCCATGTTGAACATGTTAATGGTGTTGTTAAGGATGAATTATTTATTGTGATGTAAGTCAGATATGCTGATGGCCCCTGTTTGTGTGTGTGTGTGAAGTGAGTCAACCATGGAGAGATATCAGGATCTAATCACACCGTTCCAGTCTGTGAGACATTAGCCACTGAGATCTGGTTTATGGGGCGTACGATAAGGAACAATGGAAGAATAAAAGTTGATCACCAACACTGCAATCTTTACGTAACATCAGATTTTTTTTTAATCTTCATTTTGGTTTAATGAAGGCCTCTGTGCATGTCTGTTTGCATGTGTCAGTGTGTGCGCAAGTGTGCATGTGGCCTTTGCCACAGCTCTAGTTTCTACTCCAGCATAAGGTTACCCAATGTAGTCTGTGATAGATTAGTCATTCTGATCCCAATTGAGGAGGTAGCACCAAGCTGCAGCAGCGACAGAACACAGGCTCCTAGTTAACCCCCTTTTTTGGGTTTTTTTTTTTTTTTTTTTTTTTTTTTTTTTTTAGACATTTCTGCAAGTTGTACACACATGGTTTATAGGGTTCCTGCTGAGGAAGGTAAGCTGCTCTGTGTTACTGTTTATTGCTTTCTGTGTGAGCCTCTAGGCCATTACTAGTTTTTAATGCTTACTCTATTGCTTTAGTAGAAATTACACTACAGAATAGTGTTGTATCTTTTTAATAAATCATTTAGACAGATGAGTCAGTTTTCACTATTTTTAAGGAAAGCAGGTTTATATAGACATAACACCCGACTGTAACAAAAGAAAAGAAGCGCTTAATTTTTTTTTTAACCCACTTTGATTTGTTTTGGAAACTCTTTGTCCACATTATGCGGTCAGTCTTTCCATTGTAGTTTTAGACGCCGGTATGTTCGACACAGTTGTTCGTTCTTTCTGTTTCTTTAAGTCAAATTAAATATTGATGGCATTTTGAATTATTGAAAAAAAAACATTAAGACTTGTTAAAAAAGAGCAAAACTACTGGGTCGTGTCCAGGTATTGATCCAAGACCAAGCGTTTTGTCTGTTAACACCAGTGTGTAGCTTCTATTTTTAGATCATGGGAAAGTTTTGATTGTTGAAAGAGTCAAATGATGTTGTTCTGGACATGTGCTTCTACATGAAAGCGCAGAGAGAGAAGGAAAGTTATTAGTGATTGATATTTTTACCACTTGTAAGAAGTAATGAGGTAATGTACAAAAATTTACATTGTTATTAGTCAAAATCCCTAGTCATTTACCCCCCTGGTGACCTCTTTCTCCTACTCATTATTTAACCATCCTTCTTTTCTTAGCGGGGCTGCTCCCTTATCATCCTGTCTATCCACCCACCCACCCATCAACTCCCTTTCTGTCTTCAATGTCACTTTGCGTCTTGTGTATTTGGTCCTCATCCCACCCAGTCCTCCCACTCACATCCGTCTTCCCAATAATTTTCATGTCATGCACCTTATTCACTCAGTTAGCCCATTTATTTCTCTCTGTCTTTTTCTTTTTTTGTTTTTTTGTTTTTTTCTCTCCCAGCAGGATTGGTATCATTTCCATTGGTTTTAGGTGGTGACTCATCTCTGAAGTCTTTAATTAAACATCTGCAGGCGTCAGCACTCACTCACACACATACAGTATGAGAGTGCACACACACACACATACTCAGATGGGAGTTCAGACACACTACTGTGTGCACACCTCATAGACCCATGGGTCATTGCAATTATTGCTGATGAATAAGTTACACGTGCACAGGTAAATTTGAGTCCAGATATAGATGACACAACAAAAGAGTGACCTCTCACTTTAAAGACTACAGGAAATTATGGTGCGCAGCGCAGTCTAAATGTGAGCCCTGGCGTCTGACAGAGGCTAGGCCTGTGCTATCAGTACACAGCCAGTTAATTATGTACTAATGTATGCACAGCCCCAGTTACCCTGCACTATCCTCTCCTACAGCCTGAATAGGAGTCATTAGACAGATATACAGGGTGTGTACCTCAACTCCTTTCCCCCTGAGAGTGTATACATTTATGTATGTGTTTACATGCCGGAAGAACACAAAAATGTGGTTGCAGATGAACTGAAAACATCAGTAGTTTTTACCAACAATCTAACAACCTGCTTAAATGACTGGTAGCCGACAAAGAGGCTGTCCCCTGGCCTACGCTCACTATTAAGTGAATAATTATTATTTAATACTGTGTTTGTTGTTGTGTTTTTCACAGTTACATGACTCATTACGTGCCTCCACAGTAACAGACTGTGAAAAGGAGCAGCAAGTTGTTTACTACTGTTTCTCTCTGTCAAATAGATCTGGATCATCTGCTGCTGTTCGTGTTTCTTGTTGCTTCTTTCCAGCTCCCTTGTCCTCTGGCTTTTACTCTATTTTCTCTATTTCTGTTTCTCACTCTCTTACTCTCAGCTCCTCTTTCTGCCAATTAAAGTAATCAGTACTGTTGTGGTGATTGCATAATTGGTATCTTTAATTTGGTGCACAGTGTTAAATTCATTTTGCATTTCCTGAAATCAACACATTTCTTAAATTTAGATTCAACATATATAAATAACTACAGATGGCAGCCTCTCTGTGCTGACATAAAATGTATTTTTTCATTGCATTCACTAACCTGATGTCAACACATTAAAATAGTAAAGTCTAAGAACCTCAGTGCAGAACTGCAGATTCCAAAACCTTCAGTTTAGACAAATATATGCTAAGTATATTTTAATGGAAGGTGTATCCATTTTTTTTTTTTTTTTTTTTTTTTGCAAGATCTAGGAGAAGACTCAAGCTGTCACTATGAGCTGAGAGCAGTTCAACAGCAGCAGCAACATTTCAGTGTGAGGCCTTCATCAGGGTCATCATACCATCATCATCACCAGGTGTATTTAAGTACAATATGAAACATGCAAAACATTTATGAGAAACACCCAATCCAATACTTCCACACAGATTTATTGGCCAGTGGGATATATGCAAATATGGGCAAGGCTTATGAGCAGATGACTGAGAGGGAACTGCTTTGGATGGAATTACTGGACTCAGAGACTGTTGCCCATGAAAGTCATCCTGACTCTTAAATCAATGCGTGCTATAGGTCAGTTCATGTTTTTACCTGACAGTGAAGACAAAGAAAATTCTTTCCTTTATTTTACCAGGTAAAATCAATTGAGAACAGCTTCTCATTTACAATGATGACCTGGCTGTAGGTTCCAGTAGACAAAAGATAAGATCAAAACAAAACAAAGAAGACAAAGCAAGACAGAACATGAACAGATAAAAGGAAACAGTACAGATGAATCTAAAATTTACAAGAAAAAATTGAGTTAAAAACAACTGGAGTATATGGGAGACCGGAGAGACAGTTGCAGCAGTGAACTATGGAGTGTTTTAAAATTGTTTTGGTCATATGTGACAAAGATTCAGTTGTTTGGACACAAAAACCAAATGTATGTTTAGAGGACTAAAGGTGAGGCATTCAACCTAAAGAAAACTGTCCCTAGTGTTAAGCATGATAGCAGTCCCATAATGCTCTGCTGTGGTTGCACTGCCTGTGGAACTAGTGCATCACATTAAGTGGGAAGAAAAATGAAGTATGGCTGCCTCAGGAGTATAGAAGCACAGAGACAAAAACTCTGATAGTATTTTTTGACAGCTCTAAGTTCATAGTAATGGAAAAGTAGCTTTGTTGCTTTCCAGTTCAGTAGAACAATGTATAGACTTTGACTTCATGGCAATATAAGTTCTTTGTTTTAACCTCAAACCAGCAGTCAGGAGGTTGAAAGTGACACACGAGTGGGTGTTGCAATAGGAGCTTTTGGAACAAGCTTTCTATAGTTCTGATCTCAGTCTTATGAAAAAAATGTGGACTTCACATACAAATTATATCTATATTGAAATGCAATAATTGTAATAATTAAAGTAATGTAATGTAAAGAGTGATGACATATCCAACAACAATTTTGGCAGAAGTTTGTTTTTGGCGTTTTGTTAAACTGTGACTCACTCAGGGACATTTAACATTAGATCTGTTGGTTTGGTACATGTACAGTTTTTACTTTGTACTTATTTATAGAAAGAAAGAAAAAAAACCTTAAACCTCTGACCAAAATTGCATCTAAGAAACAAGCAGTTGATATAATGTTTTATCACCTGTTGAACATTGCCTCAAAACAAACCCTTATCAACAGGACAGACTACTGACCACTTCATGTTCTGCTCTCTCACTCCTCAGGTGTTGGAGGAAGACAGAATCAAACATACAGTCCATTCATCCTGTAAGTTGTGCTGAAGACTGGATACTCCAGTATTCTGATTCTGCTGACTGAGACTCCCATTAGCCCACCTGTCTGTGTTAGACTGTCTTATCCTGGGGTCCCAAGGCTGAACTAGAGCCATGGAGGTGGCCCTGGTAGACTTTGAGAGCCTTGATGATATTGATGGTGGCCTTGAGGATGAAGTCGACACCTTCGCTGATGAAACCACAGCCCTTACTGTGGACATACCCCCAGAGCTCAGCGGCCAAGCCAGTAACTACCTCCTACGAGCTCCTCGACGTACCTCCACGTCATCTCAAAGCCCTCGACCCTCCTGCATTTGGGATTCCCCCTTACCTCTGTGTTCCCAGGCAAAGACACTGGGTGTGCCCCAGTCTCCACAAATGCCAACACCAAGTAGACAAGGACGCACTAGTTGTGCCAGCATGATCTCCAACTGGAAATTGCTGCTAAGTAGTGAGAGCAATAAAGAAAGTGAGAGAATATTCACTCGACTCGCCCGAGAATGCTGCGAGGACCTGTTTGTAGATAAACGGGGGCTGGATGATGGCGATCAGAAGGTTATCATCAACATCGCAGGACTCCGTTTTGAGACACAACTTAAAACATTAGACCAGTTTCCTGAGACACTGCTGGGAGACCCTCAAAAAAGAATGGACTACTTTGATCCAATGAGGAATGAATATTTCTTTGATCGAAACCGACCCAGCTTTGACGGGATCTTGTATTACTACCAGTCAGGGGGAAAAATCAGACGCCCAGCTAATGTTCCCCTGGATGTGTTCGCAGATGAAATAATCTTCTATGAGCTTGGGACTGAAGCTATGGAGCAGTTCAGAGAAGATGAGGGTTTCATAAAGGATGTTGAGATCCCTCTGCCCACTAATGATGTATATAAGCAATTTTGGCTGTTATTTGAGTATCCAGAGAGTTCCAATGCAGCCCGGGGTGTAGCACTAGTGTCTGTTTTTGTTATTGTTATTTCCATCATTATTTTTTGTATGGAAACACTACCAGAATTCAGAGATGAAACTGACCCAGTCGTGCCCACAGCAATACAGTCTTTAAACCAAACCAGAAGTTACGCTTCTGTGGCTCCACCTGGTGTAAAGCCAACTTTCTCTGATCCTTTCTTCTTCATAGAGACTGCTTGCATTTCCTGGTTCTTCTTTGAGCTGTTAGTACGGTTTGCAGTCTGCCCCAGCAAAAGGCAGTTTTTCCACAACCTAATGAACATGATTGACATTATATCCATCATTCCCTATTTTGTTACTGTAATAACAGAACTGGCCACAATGCCACAAGAGAGCTCAGGACAGAATATGTCTTTGGCCATTCTACGAATCATTCGTCTCGTCAGAGTGTTTCGTATATTCAAACTCTCACGTCACTCCAAAGGACTCCAGATCCTGGGACAGACTTTGAAAGCTAGCATGCGTGAGCTTGGCTTACTTATCTTCTTCCTGTTTATTGGAGTTATCCTCTTCTCTAGTGCTATCTACTTTGCTGAGGTAGATGAGCCTAACACACAGTTTGTCAGCATACCTGACGGCTTCTGGTGGGCGGTTGTAACCATGACCACTGTAGGTTATGGAGACATGTGTCCTATAACTATGGGGGGTAAAATGGTGGGCACCTTGTGCGCCATAGCAGGTGTACTTACCATTGCATTGCCTGTCCCTGTCATTGTCTCCAACTTCAACTACTTCTACCACAGGGAAACAGAAGCAGAGGACAAGACACCCTTTTCAGATGCTGTTGAACAGGCAATGAAGGGCGACTCAAACACCAAACATGGCAGCAATACTTCACTCAATAAACCCAACGGCATCTGGCCGAATGACAGAAAGAAATAGCTTTGAAAGGAAATGAAAATACTAAACTTCTCGTACTGCTGAAATGGATCACTGGGATGTTTTTAGCAAATAACAACAAATATGTTAAGTTATTTGTACCATACCATTCTTACCTCTAATGAAGATGGCCCACTGAATTTAACATAAGTAATGGTGAGATTACTGTTCTTAGATGCACCTAAATGGGTTTATGATTTAAACATAATGTTGGTCTGATTTTGATTGCTTTGGTCGTCATTCCTAATGCCTACAGTAACATAAAAGTCAATGAAGATATATTCTCCACAGGGACTTTTAATGCCATAAGGCCATAAAATGAGTCTAAGACAATCAAAATTAATAGAAAGCTAAACTCAAATGATATGTTTAGGGACATTTCTGTAATTTCTAATATAAAATTGTATCTAAGAGCAACAATATATCTATATTTAGCTTAAATGTTTCTAGAAAACTGAAAAGAAAAAAAACAAAACAAAACAAAAAACAAAACAAAACACTGGACTCATCATTGGCAAGCTAAAGAGAGGTTATTTGTAATTTTAATCAAGTAAACTTTTGGACAGAAGTTTGATATTTTGGTCTTCACCCTCTGCAGGTAATTGACACATTCAACACAGGCAGATGATGGCGAACAGCAAAAAAGACCAGTGTTCTACAAAACAAAAGAAAGAAATTACTTTTCCACTTTAGAGTTGTAAATGGTTAACTGTAGGATTCATCATATAGTCCTGTATCTATTTATTTAAGATGTATCATGTTTCTATTGTATTAATTTATTTATTTTCTTTGATAAGTAGCATGTATAAATCCAGCAGTATGACTAACTCCACAGTATGTGTTTTACTGGAGTGCCTTATTATGTTGGGATGAATTTGCCATACATAACCTCAGTACCTGTATGTTTATTGTGCGTAATACACTCAGTATTTTTGATTTCAGTGAAAATCTAAGTTATAGCTCTTCCATTCTTCATTTTTGTGAGCATTTTATTCTGCAATTGTCATATTTTTCAAAAGGAAAATTCAACAAACACAATTTAACAAAGAAAAGCATCCTGACCCGAAATAACATTTAATGCATCCAAAGTATAGTGAATCTCCTTCGTTTCTGCATTATTGTCTTATCTGTTTCATGATATCCTTTAGAATAGTGTTCATCAAATCTTCACAAAAAATTGGATTTAACCCATAAAGACCCAGAGTGACATTTGTGTCAGTTCCCAAATTAGTTTTTCTCTCTATTTAAGCTTCCCTAAACGATTTATCACCATTTTTATTATAATAGTTTCCTCTGCAATTTGCATGTTTTCAGTGTAACTCATGCATTTTCCTCTATTTAATTCACTGATCATGTAGGTGTTCATCAAAGCTCAGATTAAAGTTAAGGGTTATTATGTAAAATTAAAAAAAAAAAAAAAAACAGAGAAAACTGAAGAAAAATTTGACTTTTTCAGCAAAACATATCATTAACTGAACGTAAACCCAGTGTTGCCATCCACTGTTAATGATCCAACTCCATGGATTTTCCTGGTGAATAAATGTTGTAGAAGATGGCCGTGTTTCCATGGTAACTACGGAGCTTCTGGATGTCCAAATGGGTCATATCTGATAACCATGAAAAGATGACAAACTGTATTTTACACAAATTATTGACACGTATTGGTAGGATTAGTGAATGAACACGTATTAAATGGTTTGGATCAGTAGATAATTTGGTCTTTGGTGAATGTTTGGGTCTTTATGGGTTAAGAAAGGTAAAAGAACGCAAATATATAGAGAGAGCGAGAGACAAAGAATAAATGGATCTGTCACAGGGAACCTTGTACAGTACATCATCTGTATTATCTTGCAGGGGTGATTCAAAACTATCCTGTAACAGAACCACCCTATAGTACTGGCAGCATATTTTATTTTTGTTTATTTAAAAAAAAATAATTCCTATCAAATAAACCTTAAATAGAATAGGGGAAGTGGTAATTTGGATCCAAGGAAATAATATTAGCTCAACATTGAGCTATAGTAAATTAAATCTGTTTATGGTTTGTCTGATGTTCTGAATATAAGAGCAAATGTGTTTCTGTTTTCTGTCTGAGAATTATGAGTATGGTGACTATACAATACGATGTCAGTGTACAGTATATTTCATAATCAGTCTATCATCTGTTACAGGTATGGTCAATCTAAAAGCCACTGTCATATACAACAAAGTAGACTTGATTGAAGTGATAACCTTGGTTGTCATGGCTACAGAAGGCTGGGGTTATTGCACCAACAGACCTTTACACTGTATTTGTACATGTATGTATGATAACATTTCAGTATATGATTTACTGTAATGTAGATGCAATACAGATTGGATCTCATGATTTTCTATCATGTCCTGTCTTGTTTTTGTTGTTCCGGTGTATTTAGAATTGTGAGAGAAGAACAGAATTTGTTTATCCTCACATACTACCCTTCAAGAAAGAAAATCTTCTGCCTTATATAAGATTCCATCGTTACTTTCAGTAACGTGTCTCTGCTTTCACTGTAATGTTAGTGCCACAAACAAAGATAGAGGTCACATCAAAAAGGCATGTGGGACAGTGAAGTGACCGTATCACTGGAAGTCTTCCAGACAGGATGCCCGTCTCTGGTTAACATGGAGCAGACTGCTAGCCATTACTGCTAGCTAACTTCATCTGATACCTCTATCTGGACGCACTTCAACACCTTATCTCTGACTCCGGATGGCGAAATGAAAGATACAGTAAAAATGGTGTATTGGAAAAACAGAAACTACAAAGATCACAGTTATTTATCATATAAAGACGTGGAAGTAGTGAGGAAAATAAGAATTTGATCAGAATTGGTGAACAGAAACTCAATTGTTTCAAAAGTCCGTCTTCTTTTTCCAACTGCAAATAATGAATAAAATCTATCATCAGGGAAATGGAAAAATAAAATGACATATAGCGGTGAAATAAGTATTCAGATACCTAATAACCCTCTGAAAATACCACGACATATTGCTACTATTATATACAACGCCTTACCAAAATACAACTATCAGCAGAATGTATTAAAAGTATAAAAAGTTTAGTAATCGAGTTGAAATTTTTATGTTTATATTACTGCTGCTTTGATGTGTGTTATATTTACAGCTTTAGTTGGTTAAGGTTGAGTTAATTTGAACCATTTTACTGATAAATAATTTAACAAACCACAATAGATGATATTCTATAATATGATCATATATTCCAAACAGTAACAGGTAACAGCTACTATAACTGCTTACATAGAATAGAATAGAATAAAATAGAATAGAATAGAATAGAATACTTTATTTATACCACCCTGAGGAAATTTCACAGTTACAGCAGTATAATAAAGTGCAGAAATTCTATATAAACAGAACAAAAAAAAACATTCCACTGTTGGTATCATAACTTCAAGCGTTGTGTTACCAGTGTATGTACACTGTAGGTTTTACGCTAAATATAAGTGTGATCTCTGATTATGTAAAATTCTGTATTGCATCAGACTAAGATTTAAAGTCAGGAAAGATGATTTTTGATGTTTTATTCTTCTATTCTTCATCATGTCACCTTTCTACTAAAACCATAATGGGCCTGAAAGAAATACATTGAATTTTACAGTGATTTGTGTAGTCAAATCAAACATTAAACATCAATCAAATCAAGCCACTCAACATTAAATGAACAAAAAATTAATATGAAGCTAACAGTATAATTGATTATGCCTTTAGAATTCAGTTCATGGGGGGGGGGGGGTCTAACAGCCTGCACTATAGCAAACAAAGGAAGGCCTTAAATTGACTTGATGCAGGCTTGTGGGATTAATGTGGTGCCCCTAAGCAATGACACATTAACCCAACATCTGTTCACAAAAATGTACATGACAACATGGATACATTTGTTAATAGTGTAGTAGGATATTAATATTAAGTACAATAGTAAAAGAATTTGCGGCTTAAATGAACCTTGACACAAATATAAGTTCTATTTGACTATTCACTCTCTGAACCCTGACAGACTTTACTGCCTCTACAGTAGATTGGTTTGGAAAGTGTTTTGTCATGGTAAGACAAGTTCTGTTTAGTAATGTCTAATTAGCAATGCTAATTGATAGATGTGATAAGACAGAACTTTAGAGCTGAATTTTATTCTGTGTCATTGCACCGTCACTACAACTGTTGTATTGTAACACGATGCTGGAGAGAGTAACATTCGAGGCTTTAAAATGCTCCAGTTCTTCTCTTTGCATTTTCTTCACAAAACCGTGAATCCTCAAAGGGGTGCATGACCTGCGAAATTACGACTTGGCAGTAGGAAATTCCAGGGACGTTCAAGGTCAAAGAGTGAAAACGGAGCTGCCAATGAAAAGAGAGAAAGGAGGGATGAATGACGCCCGCAAGGAGACAAGAGCGGACAGTTCACACGCTACCTAGTTGCTGATAATGGGCTGTCAGCCACATATATACGTTACAAGCAGGTGCGGAAATAGGTTGCAAGTGAAATAGATCCCTGACACAAACAAATTTGTATGTATGTCACACACACACAAACTCAACAAAGTCATGTGTATAATTCAAAGTATTATTGTTGCACTGTTTTATGTAACATTTAAAAGAAAACCTTTTTTTCCCTTTAAAACATTTGTCTAAAATGAATATTCACGCTGCGCTCACTCAGCATTACATTTTAATGGCAGCTGTGTTAGTGATGGAACAGAACTCTGACGGTAGGATGTCACAACAGACTTTCCTTTTAGTCAGCACCGCATACTACAACAGCAAAATGTGTTCATTAAAAAATCATCCTATTGAATTTTTGAATAGGATGAATTTGAAGGGGATATTGCTTTACACTGCATCAGTCAGCGATCCAAAACAGCCATTGAAGTAATTTAGTGACACAATTCAACCAATTAGGAAAGTATTATCATTGTCTGATGAGTTTAGATTTGTAAGCTTACAATAACAGCTGCATTTTCAATTCAAATAATGCTAAGCTTTGTTGTTTCACGCATGAAATGCAAAATCCAAATGTCACATTACAAAGGACTCAATTGGCTTTTGTGCTTGTGTGTGTGTGTGTGTGTGTGTGTGTGTGTGTGTGTGTGTGTGTGTGTGTGTGTGTGTGTGTGTGTG
>JAPSES010000236.1:6476104-6501733 GCA_029822895.1 Maxillicosta whitleyi
ATCGATACATTGACAACCTAAAACAACTTTAGGTATCAATTAAAGGACATATAACGTACGTGATATTTAAATAGCGTATTAGTTTGTTTATTGGGCACGGAAGGCGTACTAATATCTTTACTCACTGTAGCATTTAGCAGTTAACTAGCTAAACTTGAAGTAATTTAGCAGCTACCGCGGGTGATTCTCTAGCTTCACCAGTTGTCGGAAACCGAATAAGATAGACCCCTTTTTTTGGCCACTTAGCAAAATGCAGAGGGCCTCCCGTTTGAAGCGTGAACTCCAAATGCTGAGTACCGAGCCCCCTCCCGGCATAACCTGCTGGCAGACTGAAGAACAGATGGACGACCTCCAGGCCCGTAAGTATGGTACCGACTGTTTTGGTCCTGTCCAGGTCACAAGTATAATAGATCCTCAGATATATATATACCCCTTTAATTTAATTTATTAAGATTCCCATTAGCAACTGAAACATCAGTTGATATTCTTCCTGAGGTCTCCTCTACATTACATTTTAATTATTTATATTAGTATAACACCACACATACACACACGGGACAGCCCAATGCAATAAAAATAAAACAATAAGTGGTATACGTTATTATTCCCTCATAGCTGTCTGATGTCATAATACAATCTTTCAATATTATCAATACTCATTCCATATCTATAAGTATCTTATGTTATAATATAGTATGTACAATATGTGTATATACAGTATTCAACAATCACAGAATAAAATTACTAGTAGATTTTTGCACCCAGCTGCCCATATACACAGGAAAATATAGTATCAGTCAAGTATTTCCATTTGTTCCATACTTTGTTTCCAGAGATAGTGGGTGGAAATGGGACTCCATATGAAGGTGGACTCTTTTCCTTGGAGATAAAGATGCCAGAAAGGTAAGTTGGCTTTGAGATTTATTATTATATAAAGGGAACCCACACTCTCTTATTTAAACCCTTATTGCATTTAAGCATTACTGATTTTTTTCTTCTCACAGGTATCCATTTGAGCCTCCCAAAATACGCTTCTTAACTCCCATCTACCACCCAAACATTGACAACTCAGGACGGATCTGCCTTGATGCCCTCAAACTCCCGCCAAAGGTTGTA
This sequence comes from Maxillicosta whitleyi, assembly GCA_029822895.1. Taxonomy (NCBI): domain Eukaryota; kingdom Metazoa; phylum Chordata; class Actinopteri; order Perciformes; family Neosebastidae; genus Maxillicosta; species Maxillicosta whitleyi. The sequence continues at coordinate 6,477,221 of JAPSES010000236.1, forward strand.
CTTCATACAAAATCCAAATTAAACTGTCCTCAACTGTTTGACCATGTGAAGAAAAATAAAATGATATGATACATACATGTTTTGAATGTCATTGTCATTTAGGGTGCATGGAGGCCATCTCTTAACATCTCTACTGTCCTGACATCCATTCAGCTGCTCATGTCTGAACCAAACCCAGACGATCCCCTCATGGCTGACATAGTGAGTTTTGTTTAATACTGCATTTGCACATATTACGTTACAATGGAACTGGGTTGGGCAGTCGGCTCAACTCTGAGCCTTAACAGAGCAATTTAACAAATTGTCACTGTACCACACCACTTATCATTTTACCTTGTACCTTATTCATAGTCTTCAATTCTGTACTATAAATTAATCAATTCCTTTTAGTATTTTACTATTGGCTGCAGGTACAGTATAAAAAGGCATTTCACTATGCATTATACTATGTATAAGCATGCATATGATGCATCTTATCTGGTATAATACGGAAAGTAGTTTGTAATGTGTAATTTTCCTGAATATTCTAACACAAATATGGAATCAATGCACTACTTTCTTTAGAATAAATTAATACAAACAATAAATGATTTGCAGTCATTAAAGTCTATGCAATATACCTTTAAACTGTATAAATGGAAGCTGAATTTTTTCTTCTTATCAAAATAAGTTGTATTTTATAAACCCTCTCCACCAAAAGGTCATCCACTTTAGAATTACTAATTTTTGCATTTTTTTATACAAAGCTCACTTACCTGCGACTCACTGTGAAGATTTTTTTTTAATGTAGTCATCAGAGTTCAAATACCACAAGCAGCAGTTCTTGGAAAAGGCCAGGAAGTGGACACAGGAACATGCAGTTCAGAAGAACACAGTAAGTCACTGGTGCATGGATGGCACATTTATGATGTAAACATCTTTTGTTTGTTATGTTCTCGTTGCTTAATTGGAGTAGACAGTCATCATTTTATGTAGTGGTACCTTTTAACCACCAGGTGGAGCTGTTTTTATTCAGTAAAATGTGGTCTACTGATAAATACTGATTTCACCAAAGTAATCTTATGTTTACCTATAAATATATATATATTTCAGAACACATATGAGGACTGTTGTTATGTAAATAGTGTATAAAATGTTATTTGTATGTCATTTTTTTTCTATTATATTTTTTGTTGTTTGTTTATTATTTGTTTATATCATTATTATTTTCTCCAATGTTTTGTATTGTGTTTGTGTCTGAAATAAACCTAAACTGAAACTTTTTTAGGGAGTCTTGAACAACAAAGAAAATACTCCAGATCAGAGAGCTGTATCCCGAAAAAGAGAGGCTTTCAGTGTGCAGCAGGATGCAGATGGAGCAGCAAAGAGAACATGCATGTAGTGACTGTATTCAGGTTCCTCCTGTACATAGTTACTGTGTTTTATGTATGTGTTTGTGCTTGAGTTGGATTTTTAAGTTTCATTTAATTTTCCATGTATTCAAACACTGTCTCAATCCAGAAATATCTACATATTTGTGTAAAGTGTTTATATTTGTGTTTAAATATTAAAGTTTAATTTTACTGGATTAATTGTGGTGAGCATGTTCACTCAGACTTCTTATGCAATGTTTCAGAAAGGTACTTTAAGCAGAGTATTTATGCACAGTATAAAGATATTTATTTTATTCAAACATATGCTTAGCAGTTGTATACAAAGTATGTACATCCTAAATAGCAAGACAAGTTGTTTTTTTTTTTTTACAAACTAAGAAGGATTTATTTCTTAATATATAAAATTATATATATTTGCTGTTTATCATATAAAAAGGGAGACAAACATCATAAGGCTGTAGTGAGTCAATACCATGCTAGTTCAGAGGTAGTTACATTGTATGTACACGTTGCTAGCCTACACTAATGTCTTAAAAAGATAGCTACATCCCATTCTGTCTGTATGAGTGTTTGCCTCATGATGGGCAGAGTAATGTATTTGAGACAACATCATGTAAACTGAAACTGCGATCCATTTCCTGTTGCATTTTTTTAACCATGTAAAGAATAACATTTTGTAAAAGCTAATACACAACTGCAAAAAAATCTAGCTGAGAAGATCTCTGTGATTAGCTTACCCTGGTAAAATGACCTGTGGTGTTTGATGAATCCCTTTATTTGAAGAAGACCTTAGCAAGAGGGTAGAACTTAAAGTGTATTTAAAAATAATAGTTCCACTTAAAATATAACCCAACAATCTGTAACCTCTAAGCTGCATGTCTTGTGATCACATTTCATTATAAACATTTACACTTAAAATTATACTTCTACTTATATTCCCTCTGGCTAAATCATTGATTTGTCTATTGCGTAATTTCTTTCCATGTTGATAACAGCTTTCATTCAACCTTTCTCTGTGTCTTGCGTCCATGACAAATGCAGTCCACTCTACAGGACAGTGTCCAGAACCCGGTTTGTGTCCATTATTTGAACAGTAATGCCATATTGTGGTGTTTCCTTTTAAAGTCTTTATTGTGAAGGGAACCTTAAATTGCTCCCACTATTTTCAGAGGCACTTTGTTGTGTTCTCATAGACTTTTGTGAAGTACTCTCCAGCCTCGTGTGGACTCATTTTGAGGTGCTTGAGGGCTTATAACCCAGAATTGGTCTTGCTGCTGTACAATGACGGCCTTTGAATGTTCATAGTGTCCCAGCAAGTCAGACAGTTTGTTTGGAGGCTCAAGGATGAGAATTGAGACAGGGAGTCACGGTAGAGTGATACAGAGGGTAAGTGTTACAAATCGCATCTTGATCCAAACTCTTAAGACATTCATCATCGTTGAGCCCTCCTCTCTCTGTCATTCTGTCTCTGTCTCTGGGAGTGGAAGAAGGTATCTGACAAGGGATGAGAGGAACAGAGGATGAGGAGGAAGTAGATGAGCAGTGTGAAAATCGAATCGGATCCAGTCGGGGTTGGACAGAAGAACCCCTGCTGTACAGGGTGTCTGCATCAGCAAGTGACAACTGTGTCGATGAATCAGAGCAGGAGCTCTTCTCTGTCTCCACAGAAACCAATGAGTCGAGAGTGTGGTCTCGACGTAGCTGAGGACGATCTTTGGGGTGAGGCCAGAAGAAAAACTGAGAGTGGTCTCGTGTAAACAGGAGGAAAAGGAGGGGGTTGAGGCAGGCAGGCAGAGGCTGGAGGAGCAGAAGGACTGATTTCAGCACCTCTTCCCCTAGAGATAGGAGACCCAGGAGGGAGCACAGGGAAAGGAAAGCTACTGGTACATAAAGGAGGCCATTTGTGAATATTAGCCAGGCGACATGTTTGATCATGGCACAGTCCCACAGACCCTCACACTCTCCCCTGAGTAACTCCCAGTAAAGGCGGATATATGAACCTGTGACTATAAGTAAACACAGTGTGTTCATCATAATGAGTGCCAAGGGGAAGCCCAGGGAGGATGGCAAGCGAGAGGAAGGAGGTGGCAGCGGTGAGGGAAGGCAAAGTGGTGAGGACCCATATTCCCCAACTCCCATTAGTGGAAGAGAGGCCAGGCTGAGGGAAAGACTAAGGCAGAAAAGTGCACATGTGCGTACACTCCCAAGGGAGGGAGACTTCCCATAGGCACGAGCACATGTCACACTCACACCACATTGCACAGCTGCCAGAGTCAACAGCAACACACTCGCCTCAGATGCAAACACCCAGACCCATCCTGTCGCCTGACAACCAGGACCGCCTTCCCAGCGGGCACCGTGATGACCAAACTCTCCAAAGGTTAGGGCGTCAACAAGGGCCAGGGTGCATGTACACACACCCGTCAGCAGGTTGGAAGCACCCATGCAGGCCACAGTGAAGCGAAGAGGCGAGAGGTATCCTGGTGAGCCAAAAAGAGACAGCAGCAAGAGGGAGTTCCCCAGCAGAGATATCAGGGAAATGGACCACAGCCCCACACGAACCAGCCAGCTGCCCAGGAGAGAGTCACAAGGACGGAAAGGACCTGCAACGTCACAAACAGAAAAAAACACAGATTTTACATTTTTATAGTATTTAACAAGTTTGACATAAATTATATAAAGAGATGAAACTTAATACATTGCCATGCAACAACAAAAATGAACCCCATATATAAACCATGTATCATTACAATATACATTTAGCAGCCAGTTTATTAGGTGCAGATGTACAGTGTTTGTTTACATAAATATCCAATAGCTCAATCACATGGCAGTAACTCAGCACATTTATACATGTAGGCATGGTCAAGACAATCTGCTGAAGTTAAAATTGAATACCAGAAGGGGGTAGAAGGGTCATTTAACTGACTTTGTGGAAGAGTTGATGATGCCAGATCATCTGATCTGAGTATTTCAGAAACAGATGATAAACCAGGACCAGGATTTTCATTCAGAATCAACTCTAGGCTTTGTGGAGAATGGGCCAAAAAGAGAAAATATCCAGTGAGCAGCTGCTCTGGCCAAAATGCCTTGTTGATGCCAGAGGTCAGAATAGAATGGCCAGTGCCGTTTGTGTTAATAGAGGCAACAGTTACTTAAATAACCACTTGTTTTCTGGGCACACTACACATTGAACATTGAAGCAGATGAGCTAAATGGCAGAAAACCATACTTGGAGCCAGTTCTGTCAGCTAGTAGCAGGAATCTGAGACTACATTCGCATGGGCTTACCAAAATTGGACAATAGAAGACTGGGAATACATTGCCTGGTCTGGTGAGTTCAATTTCTTAATCACGATGCAGTCAGAATTAGCGTAAAAGACATGAAACATGGATCCACCCTGTGTTGACTCACTGCTTCAGGTTGCTGCTGGTGGTGGTATATTGATGTGGGGGATGTGCTTTTGACACACTTTGGGCCTCTTAGTACTAGAGTATCATTTAAACACCACAGCCACACCTGAGTATTGATGCAGACCATGTTCGTCCCTTTATGGTCACAGAAGGTGCATCTTCTGATGGTTGTGTCCAACAGAACAACATATGTCACAAAGGTCACATCTTCACATTAATTTCTTGAATATGACAGTGATGGAGGTTCACTGTGTTAAATGGAACATATTCCAGTACAGTGACCTTCCATTTGAGATCCAAAGGTGCTGCATAGGATCTCAGTCCAATTCGACATCTTTAGGATTTGGTGGAATGACAGATTCACATCATTGATGTGTAGCCAGCAAATTTATAGCAACTATGTGATGATCATGTCAATGCAACAACGTCTGAGGAATGTTTCCAGGACTTTGTTGAATCTATGCCCCAAAGAATTAAGGCAGTTCTGAAGGGAAAATGGGATCCAACCTGGTACTAAATAGGTGTGCCTATTAAAGTGGTCACTGAGTATCAACAGAAAGTAGTTAAACCTTCAAGGATAAAGAAACAAAAAGCAAATATTTCATTATATTATTTGATGTACCTGGAACAGGTGTACATTGAACACTGGTCTGCAGTTTAGATTCCTCAATTTCCAGCTGGAACTCCTCCAGGTCAGGGTCATCTGGAATAAAGCATTGTTAAGATCAAAAACTTTTGAATCAACCTTTTTCTCAGTGCCTGTTTACATTTTATGAAGTTCTGTGAGTCAGTTTGCATCTGGTATTGGTCAGAGAAAACTGGGACAATATTTGAGGTCATCTAAAATACCTTTGCAGACAAAAAAGTTCACAAAGATAAATGGCACATGCATGAAATGTGATGCACGTGACTGTTTTTATAATGATTAAAGGTGCATACATTTTAATCAGTGATATGTCATGGTTTAATCATCTTGTTATTCTTACCTTTTGGTCCACCCAGCTATTGTTTATTTTCAGATTTAAGCATGTAGGTTTAATGGTTTTAATTTCAACCTAATTTTGATTTACTGGCGTTTACTATGTATGGCTGCCACAGGAATGCACAGAAAGGTCAATGTATGTGTCAGCTGTCACGTAGCTGTGGTTTTAGTTAGGCTCCAGCATGTTTAAAGTAGTTTTGTGTCGATAATTTGGCACTGAGTGCAGACACATGGGCCTCAGATTTCCATTGTGCATTTAACCATGACCAAAGTGTTCATGTGTGCTTTTTACTAGATGTGTACATATAATTGTAGGTTTGTGTTTTCCTTACAGTTTGTGTCAGTGTGGATGGGGTACATAGGGACAGTCCTCTTATGCACGTCCTCATCAGTGTTGCTTTGCTCTGTGTCCCACTGGCCGACTGACTTGTAACTATCACAGGAACCATACACACAACACTGGTAGGCATAAGGCATCTCTATCACTCTGGAACAAACAAGAAAAAGAGAGAAACTATGAAAAGAAAGCACGAGAAAATCCAAAGAGACTTGTGTAACAAATCAATCAATAGTTTGAAAACTAATACTTAAAAGATATTTTCCAAGGTGAACTTGATAATTACCAGCCTTGCATTTAGATACAGTGTTACTGTAATTTTACTATCATAAAGAAAATTATGTAGTTAAGAGCAAAATTACTTCATCTTAAACATTTGTGGCAAACTAAAACAGCAGTCTTTGATGTGGTTGCTTGTATGTAAGCATTTACAGTACAGTGATTTTGCAATGGCTTTCTGACAGGTGTTCTAGTTTGGGTGTTGTTCTACAGTAATGCTGACATTGCCACTTGATCACCTGCCAGATCCCATTCCTTTGAAGTACATTCTCCATTTTTTACTTCAGTGCACCTTTCCGGGCCTTCAGGGATGCTAACCCTTGCAACAAGATTTAACTTGCTACCAACCAATTCCTCCTCATTGTTGAAATTCAGTTCAAGAATGGCTTGCAGGTATACACTATAATTAGCCAATGTCAACCCTGGCTGCTTTTGGTAAATTCAAGATATTAATAGAAAATTGTGAGAGGAAGGATAATTAAAGGGATGGGATGCATTGTTCTTTACACCCACAGGATATACACCTGGGTCTGTAATGAAGTACTTGGTGTGTTACCATCTCAATTCAGGTTTCAGTGAAAAACACAAATAAAGACGCTCACATCACAGGCTTTGCTATCAAAGTATACTGATGAACAATTGTTTGTGTGTCATACCTAATACGAGGGAAGTGATCTGGACTGAAGGCATCATATAATTCTGTGTTTCCTCTTAGCTTGAGGTGGGTGAGACCGCTCAGACCTGCAACCGGGAGTGAGCTGAGATGGTTCTCAGTCAGATCCCTGGAATAAATATAGGAAGGAGTTCAGAGAGAGAACCTGAGAAAGAGCATGGCAGATAAGTTCATGTGTGTTTTCATTGCCTGGGGTCATCCTCAGTAACAACAACAAAAAAAAGCCTTGTCTTCTTAAGTATTATAAACTGTTCAGACAAGGCTCTTTATCAGATTCCCAACAGATAACGCTTCCTGTCATACAGCTGCTTGTTTAGCTAGGCATACTTCAACCGATCCTCACACAATAAAGCAGTTTGTATTGGCATGACCTGAGATGAGACTCCTGGCCACACAGAGGGGTTTCGCAAACAATAAATGCATATCACTGTTTTCTCTGTACATGCTGCCAGTAACAATAATTGTTTTTTTCATGTGGCACAGATTTAAGTGTGGCGTGTTTGTGTAAGTTTGTGAAGTTGAATTAAGGAAGAAAGACGCTAGTAAAGGAAAAAAAAAAGTAAGATGAAAGGGAGATGAGCCATTTTGACCACCAAAGCTCTAGACTAGTGTGTTTACTTACAGTTTGATCAAAGAGTGAAGAAAGGCAAAAGCATCTGGGTGGATCCACTCAATCATATTCCAGCTGAGATCACTGAGAAAATAGAATAACAGTGAACCAAAATGACCCAAAGGAATTAAAAAGTACTGTCTCTATCACCGCTAGATGTCAATAATTGGTTATGAGACATAGTGTGCAATTTTTGTGACTTTTCACTAAAAGGTCAAAAGTTTTAATTTAAAAGAAATAAAACTGTTAACTTACAATAGTTAGTATATCCAGAAAGCAAAATTAACATATAAAATGTGCTTTAGTCATGTATTGAGAACTGCATATATTTTATTTTTGTGAGGCATTTGATAGGAGTTCATATTGTATTTCCAAAATAAATGGGATATGGGTTACAGATGGAAATACACAATAACAAAAAAAAAAAAAGTTGACTCACAGTGCTCTTAAAGAAGCGAGCTGATGGAAAGTACTTGATTCTATCCTCCTAATCTGGTTGTGCTGTAGCCCTCTGTGGAGGAAAAGTGGGAAAAAATATGAGCAATGCAAAATGTTAATTCTGGTGTGTGTGTGTGTGTGTCTGTGTCAGAGGTTGATTCACTCACATCTCTTGCAGTGCGGAGCAGTGGTAAAAGCTGGGCAGAACCTCTATCTGGTTGTAAGATAGCTCCCTAAAACAATAAAACAATGCACACACATAAACACAGTGACCAGCTGTGGATTTATAGCGTGGGAAATTACGAGGGGACATAATTATTTGAGCCTTTGGGTGCACTGTCGGCCCTATGAGTAAGGGAGGATAGCAACTTTTGTGTTGGTGATTGGTTTTCATAGAAACATAATTTTGCAAGTAATAGCTTCAGGGCACAGTTTGGGTTTTGCATCACTTTTTGCACCAGTTCACTTTGTCCTTTTTCTGTGTATGTACTCACAGCACTCTGAGGCGAGGCAGCTGCTCACACAGATCCAGAGGGAGAGAGGAGAGACCGGCCCGAGTCAGCGTCCTGTAGAGGAGAAGACAATCCACTGATCATTGTTGAAGTGCATGCAAGCGAAAGGATCCCCCTGTTCTGTGAGTCTAACTTGGTCAGACAGGGAGCTGTGTAGATTGGCCAAACCTGTCACTGGTTGGCATAACCAGCCCACCCCTCCCTATCTCCTTTCGAAGTCTCCTGTTCTTTTTCTCCTTGAACACATTCTTTTACTATTCCTGTCTTTTTTCTTTTTCTCCTCTGTCTCTGTTCTGTCTCAGATACATTAAATCCTAGGATTACATCTTTGCCTTCAGACTCAGTGTTGGCCCTTCTCACATGGTTGATGGGTGTGGCGATGCCTAAGTAGATGCAATCACACGCTTTCTTGAGCTCATTGCATATCTGGGTATGCGGGTTCTTGTAAAATTCTATTAAACACTACATAATTTTTTCAACGCACAGCATTAGACTTAGCTAGCTTAGTTTAGCTTTTCTCATGCTTTCACACGACACCCTTCCTTTCAAAGATAATATAATATAAATATAATATAATATAAATGGGCGATGTGGTATTTCACAGAAAGCACTGTATCATGGGTTGTATGTGGGATTAATGTAGACTGTGTATATTTAAGCCTAAGCCTCTTTATGTTGATTCTTTAGGGTCTCTCAGGACTAAGTGTTTGATCAGATGCCAGAGTGTTTTACAGACATTGTAAACTCTTCGAACTAAAAATGTAACTTCATAAAAACATCAAGATATTTGCCTGAAATCACCATTCAGGCAAATATATATTAAGACATACAGCATATTTCTGGCCCATTTCACCAAAGACCTAGTTGGGAGTGAAATACTCACAGAATTTCCAGGCTGGTGGTTCCTTTCAGATCAGGGAACTCTTGAATCTGTGTTGCTCCATTCAGGGAACTACAGTCAAACAGGGGAGAAACTGTCAGAAATTTCTCTCTGCCTTTCTGTCTTAGTCACTCACACACATATGCGTGTGCACACAGACCTTGTCTAACAGCTCATTTCAGCCATCACACTTTTCCTCCAACATCAACACAGGCTGTTTTGGCTGTCTCTCTAGACATCATAAGTCACACCATTCAACATGTTCTTACAACACACTCTCTCTTACCACATCAGCACGCAGCACAGCAATACGCTAACACAACATCATTCAGTAGGCCATTACACATGTCCACTCAACTCTCACTGCTAGGGAAAGGGAATGATTTAAACAGTGTTTGGGCTAACTCACTGGAATGGTTTCTACTGACTACATACTTACAGTGTGTGTAATTTTGGTAAGAACTGGAAAGCGGATTTTCCCACAAACTGGATGGGGTTCTCATAGAAATGACTGTAACAAAGGAGAAGAAATGTTTAGATATATAGTAATTAAAATGTTTTTGTTTTTGAGTTGTGTTGTGTAGATGATGTTGACATGAAATTGCAATTATGTGTTTATTTAATATGTGCACATTATAGTATTAAGGATGAGAATTAGGCTCACATTGTTTGGAGTTGAGGATTTCCCACAAAGGCCCGCTCAGGGATGGCTTTGATATTGTTGTTATGGAAGCCCCTGGAAATATAAAAACATACTGTTAGTTGGTCTACCAATGTGTTTCTGATTTTGTTTGTGTATGTGTGTTTAGGAGAGCGACAGCCCGCAATTGTGAGCGAAAGGCAGGTCATATGTCCTCATGTTGCACCTGCCGTTGCACAGCTGAAAAACATTTTTGGATACATGAGATGTAAACACGCACGCATACGCTGTATCTGTGACACATATGCGCACTGCAGAACATCTGCTGAAGTCGAGGGAAAACATAGTTAGTGTGTACGTGTGTGCGTGTTGGTGCGTATGTGCAGGCGAGTTGATGCGTGGGTGTGTAGCCAGCACCTGCTTAGGGCGAGAGAGATTGTATCCGAGTGCCACATTAAAATCACTTAACGGGATTACTTGGGATAACGCAACCATGATAGTCATGTCAGGCAGGTGTGTTTGTGCGTGTGCGTGCATGTGTGTGTGATTTTGTGTGGGTACCCACAATTCCTGAAGCTTGCTCAGTGTCCGGATGGCCAAAGGAAACTCCTGCAGATCATTGTAGTTTAAATCCCTAAAAGGTAAGTGTTAAGATAAGCTCTCATGGTTATGTAACACATTTAAACAATTCATGGAATAATGGAGGGTTTTTTCCCGGCAATATTTCTTTTGCATTTATTCATATATGATATTTTCTGGTTCTGTGAGAAAATGCGTGTGATGTATGCAGAGCCACTTCCTTTTCAGAGGACTGACAGCTCTAGAGTGTGAAGTTTAGATTTGACCTTTGACCTTTGCAGCTCTGACCTGATTGTTTAAGTGTCTTTTTAATCAGCTTCCCAAGAAACACTGTATCACAACAACCATTTATACTATTGTACGATCATCAGCTCTTACCCAGATGACAAGAAAGTATCTACTGTAAGTGACACGTATGGAAACAAATGTAGAGTGCATATTGATATATTAAACCAGAATTTTCAGTTAATTCATGCAATATAATTCATTAGTAGTCGTTGATTTTATTTAGTATTATTTTTCAAATCTATTGTCTTTATTTACATATAACTCCAAAAAACACTACTCTTTCACTGCTGCGTTCAGATTCAGTCTTATCATTGAGTATATTTACTTCATTCAAATACATGCCAGATCACACATGCACATGTTTTGTCCTCAAAGTTTCCCACCAATCCAGTGTGACAGAAACAAATATGAGGTCATAGAAAATTAGTTTTTATTATGTTTTTTTTTTGTTTTTGCATATAATTAAATGTTGACAATGTAATTCTAGATTTGCTCCAAAGCCTGAGTGAATGTTGTGAAATATCGGCCTGTCTACTACTTGATCTTGTATGCATACACTGTTGTGTTTCCCAGCAGACCTCTCGATGGCTTCCCATACTAATGATTTTATAATGCACACTTGAGGCTGGGGAGGGTGGCAGTGATGCAGATGGTCTCTCCTATTTCTCATAAGCTGAGAGAGTGAGAGATTAACCCCTCATACCAACACGATTCCTACGTCAATGACACCTGTCATCTTATTCCACTGAATCATTGGTTTCTCTCCACCACTGACGGTCCAAACACTTTAACACACACTATTCTGGTCCAGAGAGCTTCATCCCTCTTTCACTCATTCTCTGGTTTCCCCCTTTCTCTCTTCATACCGGCTCCCAGCCTTACACCTTACTCCCTCACTCTTCCAGCATGAATAATGGCTTTTAAAATAAGTGTTAACACACATTCATATGCCCACACACGCTTATACAAAGTAATGCATATTTTTTTTCTACACTTCAACAGGTTGCTAAGTAGCATGCGCCAAATAAAGTGTTTTAACGAGACCACCGTGTATTTTTCAATAGACACAGTTGTGCTGGCTTCATTTGTCTGAGTTTCACTCTCCAACTCTTTCTTGATGCTGTGTCAGTTTTCTGCGGTTTTCATATTTATGTGCAGCAATGTTCTAGTTATCGACACTACGGCACGTATGCTCAAACACCTCTCCTGTAACTATGCTGAGACAGATCTGACCTCGGTGCTGCTTTGCAATTTATTTTACGATACATAGAGCCGTCTGTTGATGTTGGTTTAAGGTAATCAAAGAGAAACATTTCATCCCCACATTCCTGTCATTCATTTGCTGGTTATGGTTTTGAGAAACTTTAAAGCACCTGCTGAAATTTCCAGGACATTAATCATTATGCTTTTAAAACTCTGTGCTGCGCTTCATTATTCTACTTGGCATGTAGGGTTTATAAAAGCAAATTATTACGTATATTCCAAGTCCTGTTTACCTCTTATCATCACAAAAATAAAATGCAGACACACATTGTAAATTGTTGGCTTTTGATTATATTTTCTGAGGTTATATTTAAATCCATATATCCTAGGGTTATTCCAAGGTAATGTGATTGTTGTCAACATGACCATAGCAAATGTATGTTGATAGTTGCGTATACTTTATCATCACCAAGCCTGGGTCTATGTTTGGGGAAACAGAAGAGGTACTCATTTCAGCCTATGGAATGAAATCACTTTAGCGTGTCTGTATATGTGTGTGCTTGAGAGAGAATGAGAGATACTTACAATGTCTCCAGACTGTGTAAACCTTCAAAACATCTCGCGCCCATGCTCTGGATCTGGTTGTTATGGAGATGCCTGGAATAGGGCCACAAATATTTTTCATCAAATCAGAAATTACTTTCTCGAAAACATTTCCACACTGCAATCATCACCGCCCTTTTCTAAGTCAACGGAACAAATAATTTCTCTCGTAAGCTGAGAAACCCAAACTCAGGAGAGTTTTAAGTAAACAAATCAAGATGTCACTTACAGTACGACAAGGGCGGAGAGGTTGGTGAATGCATAATCTGGGATGTGTGTGATCTGGTTGAGGGCCAGCGTCATGGCCTGAAGGGAGGGCAGTGAGTCCAAGGCTGTCACTGGGATGTCTGTTAAGGAGTTGTCGTCCAACCACAGGTGTCTAAGGGAGCGTACCCCTTGAAAGGCCCCAGCCGGAACCTCAGACAACAGGTTAGCATCAAGACGCCTGCGGGCCAAGAGGAACTAAGCTTAGTGAGATAATCACCAAGTCTAAGTATCCTACATTATGTTTGCTTATGTGCATGTGTGTCGGTGCTTGTGCATGCGTTCGTGGTTGTGTGTCACTTCGGCTTACAGGAAGGTTATTATGAGAATTACACATCCTTTATTCTCCTTCTTTCATCTTTGCTGCAGCTTTTTGGAGGCTTCTCATTATGATTTATTCCCATGCTAAATAAGCCACGTCTAGCTTCACCAGCCCAGTCATGCATAAAATGTAAGATGAGAAAAACGCAGACAGAAAAGTGTAGAAATAGTCGTGGCAAGCCTGTTTTATTCCACCTTTATTTACACTGTGAAAAGAAGTTGTCTCTTAATGGGTGGAAGAAGAGACAGGGAAGGAGGAACAGTTAAAGATCCATCTTCAGCTCTTCTTCCCACTGTTTTAGACACATGTACAGTTCCTTCCTGATGGATTTATGTCACATGTAGGCTTATATAGATGCTTTCACCTCATCAACTAATGCTTTAAAACCTGCGTCCTTTTTTTCTCCCTGGATGTCCTCAAACTACAAGTGATGCGTGACACACACCTCACATAAATGCTCATGCTTACACACTATCCATGGTGATGAATGATCCCCTCAGGGCACCGTTGACAAGCATAGACCACTTCCTCCTGCTATTCTTTTTTTTTTGGCCCTTTACACTCATTCATTAATCTCCTTTTCCTCCCTGTGGCCCCTGTCACACTCACATTTTGTTTCTTACATCTTCATTGATGCACTCCCAGCCACTGCAAGCCCCTTAGCATCTCACTCCTTAATTCTTGTTCATCTTTCAAACATACCCCCTCTTATCAATCTTCCACCAAGGTTCTTTGATTCTTGCGCTACAGTCCTGCTCAGCCTCCTTTACCCCTCAGAGGGTTGGCCAAACAAACAGCATCATCAAAGTGAAATCTGAACTTGAACTCTGAACTCCAGGCTTTTCTCCCCAGGGAAATTTTCCATCAGGAGAGGCAACTGTATACACTGGCAGATGCTTACACACAAGCATGCCGTAAAGCACTCTTGATCATACATGTAAATACACATGAAAGCATGTGTGCGCTCACACAAATGTCTTCAGGAAATTTTCATCTTCTGTACTTCCTGACACATATTTTTCAATGTTAAACATGATCCTTCTGCATCCTGTGTGCTCCAACCATGGACATTGTTTGTCCCTGACCTAAATTGTAGGATAAAAGCTACGGAAGACCCTTCTGGTTTGTTCTCCAGGGCAAAATAATAATTGTTCCTCTGGGTGGACTTGCCAGACCTGCAGAAGGTCCAGACAGAACCTGGAATGTTCCACAGAAGCCAATAAAGTTGCAACTATTTCCTGTCTATCACATCAAAGTTTGAGGGTAAAATTGTAGAAGAGAGCAATAGAGACAGAGAAAAAGAAATCTCTTAAATAATCTTAGGATGTCTGTGAACTTCCTCAGGTGGTAGAAATTGAAGTTTATGTGTCAAATCTATAAAAGTGTGTGGATTAACTTGTCTTGTGATAGTAATCAGTGGCAATTACATTACTTAACCCGTATGTCATCATAAAATCCTTACAATGGCACCTTGTTCGAGAGCAGCACCGATACTGTCTGTTGTAATTATTAGTTTCAAATGATGAGACAAATTTCTTAACTTGGTCTTACTTCTGTGCTTACAAAGGGGTTCTTGTCTAAGATTAAGAGATGATTTATTTCACATAAAAGCCTCCTTTATACATTTCTACCAATTTAAAACCCATGCACTGACTCAGATACTGTCTCTCCTCCTTCTTCCCCTTTTCACCTGGTGTGTTTTATGTCAGTGAGAGGCGCCGACAAGCTTCACTCTCCAAAGCCTTTCCAGTAATCTTTCTCCACTGGGCTTATCATTACTGTAATGACAAGGTGCGTCTCTGTGCACTCACTGTCTTTGTGTGTGCAGTGTGTGTTTGTGTTTGCATGTACGTGTGCGAAGATATTAAGTTGAGACCACACACACATGTACAAAGCAATAGACGCAGACATGGAGGCATTATCATGGCTGAGTTAGTTAATTCAAACGCACATACACTCACATACCCAGCCTTGGTTGTAGAGTCTGCGTCTGGATACAGTGCGTGTTAAAATGTGTGTGTGTGTGTGTGTGTGTGTGTGTGTGTGTGTGTGTGTGTGTGTGACGGCTTGGTGACTGTACTGAAGAAAAGCAGGCCTGCTTTATACCAGACAGGGAAACATTGTAGGTGGTATAAGACTTATTCTGTGTCACATCTCTAGTAATTTGTATATGTGTGATGACGGAAATGGCTTTATGGATATTTACAAAGAATTATTAATTTGGAAAGCAGGGATGTGGTGTACATGTGTAGCAAAAGTTGAGGGAAGAGTAGGGGTGAGGACTTACAGATGAGGTGGTCTACATGCACCCGCCTGAACATGCACACTGACACACACTCACGTACACATGTACGCTGACCCCACAGATGAGACAATTAAGCCACCAAACACTGTCATTAGCCAGGGGGATAGCGGTGTGGGTGGTGGGAGAAGAACGGAGGAGAGAAGCGGAGGAGGAAGAGAGGGGGAATTGATGGAAAATGGGGTTGTTTCACAGCTCATTGGAGATGCTCTCCCTGGCCTGCAGTGTCTGCTGTTTCCCTCATGGCTTCCAGATGCTACGATGAACACTGACACAGTAAGGCTGTGACTCCTACAGACAGGCAGCACAGAGTGGAATGCAGAACTATTGAAGCCGGAGTGGGGATATGGTCTATAATATGACCGTGGTACCCTATACCTGTATTGCGGTTAGAGCTGAGGTGTGTGGGTGGCCACAGGGTGTTTCTTTCCCTGCTGGATTGGGAGGAGAAGCATAATTGGTGTGTGTGCAATAGAGACTCACAGGGACAAAAGGTTGGGTAGATCCCATGGAGCATCGTGAGGAAGTCTCTCCAGTTGATTGTTTTGCAGCATCCTGAAAGACACATACATGTTACTCACAGGTATATATAATTAAACATAGCTCATAGGTTTATGGGTAACAGACTTTATGTGGTGTATGTGTGTGTGTGTGTGTAGGCACATCAGGCAGAACAAATAATTCCATAGTGAGGGAAATTTGACACAAGGAGGAAAGGGCCAGTGAAAGCTTGAGGAGAAGCAGAGAAT
Organism: Maxillicosta whitleyi; assembly: GCA_029822895.1. Classification (NCBI taxonomy): domain Eukaryota; kingdom Metazoa; phylum Chordata; class Actinopteri; order Perciformes; family Neosebastidae; genus Maxillicosta; species Maxillicosta whitleyi. The sequence goes on from JAPSES010000236.1 coordinate 6,493,669, forward strand.
GAAGGGTAGAGGAAAAGAGAATGAGAAGCTCCTTGGGTGGGCTGCTGATGTCATTCTCAGAAGAATGGAGCAAAAAGCTAGGAGGAAGTGGAGAGTAAACAATAGCCCCCTCTCTTTCCTCTCCCTCTCTTGCTTTTTCTATCTTTTTCTCCCTTTCTCTTTCTTTAAAGTTTTTTATCGTGTCCAGTCGTCTGACATTTGTGCATGAGGCGTATAGCCGCCACTGTGTCACAGCATCATTATGTCTTTATCATGGCATCATGGTGCCACTTAGTCAGAACAGCCTTTGTCAGTTGGGGAGTGTTAGACCTTATGTCCTAGCAGCGAAACAGAGACGACAGCAATGTTGTTATAATGAAGAATTCTTCCTTTTTGTGTAAAGCAGTAATAAATATGTGTTAAAAAATCATGAAGTGTAAAAGAAAAAAACACAACATTCAGAAACATAAATAAACTAACAGTATTGTTGGCTCCAAAACACATCAGGGGACGTGTGGATCGAAAAAACAGCAAAATGTTTAGACACCTTAAAACCAATTCTGAAAAATAATATCAAAAATAATTATAATCAATATCTACTCAAGCCTCTTATACATTTATAAAGTGCTGTTGCTTACATTAAAAATACTCAAAATGCATTGTACACTTAATTTGGCAAGGGCTAAAATAGTTCTACATTGCTTGCTTAGCTCCCTTATTGGTAATGCTATCTGCTTATTCAAAATGAGCACATGTTGAGACTCATATTCTACTTTTTGTTCCAGGATAGCTACAATTAATGCACACTGATTTTTTACATTATTTTAATATTATTAGGCTAGAGAAGAAAAATGTTGCACACAAAATTCAGTACTACAGTTCTCTTCATGGTCTTTTCACATTTCCAGCAAGTATATTCTGACATGCGTAATGTGTTTGGACTCAAATCTCTGAATGTACTTCATGCTGGCTTTAAGTACAGCTTTAACGTTGTTGATCCAATCAAACAGTGGTCTCTTGTCTCCTCATAAGTCTGTGGTTACAATATTGGCAACACAGTTCAGGAGTTCAGCATATCTATACATGTAAAGAGTGTATTTCTATTTATTTACATAACTCAATATGTCACTTAGTCTCATAGAGTGTTTCACAATAGTTGCCTGTGCAAGAAACAATGATTGCCTCAGTGTAGTAAAAGTTTGAAAGGATCCAGGGAATGTTTCCACTGGGATGATGATGCCATGATAAATACATCGAATTGAGTCTTTTCCTGTTTAAAGAAATTCCCCGCGGGGAGCTTCACTGTACTCCAGTCTGGGTTCATAACCCCCTATGTGTGTAATGTGCGTAAGTATGAGAGTCAGTAGGGATATTGTGGTTACCCTACATAAGGTCAGCAGCCCATTTGTGTTTGACACGGCTTGACTTTAACTAATATATTGAGGAAGGAAACCAACAGTTCAGCTGCTCTGAGGTTAAAGAGACTATCCAAAGTTTGCTAGAGTGTCATAGTGTGAAGCGTGAATGCTTGCAGAAACATATGAATGCAGGTTATGTGTGTCCTTCCACAGTGATGACATAATAGCCTTGGATTCATGGCTGGTTCAGTCATTTTGTCTCTGAGCATTTCACAACACAAGGTGAAAGAAGATCATATGCCTGGTAATCCCTTAGATTCCTTTAAATTGCAAACCACAATTCTCTAGCTAAGTTTATATTCTGTGGCAGGGCTTTTGAACCCTTCTTAGCCAGCATCCAAAAAGATCTAAGGTGTTTGCCAAGGCTCATGAAAACCTCTTTAATACTTTTGTCTTGCACCCATGAAATACGGGAACAACTCTCAACTCACACAGATGCTATGCTCACAAGTTGGAGTCTAATATAGTTTTTATAGTTGTTTTGCACTTTTTTGTAATTTAATGCTTCATGGCAGCGCTAACAGTCGGTGGCCATGGATCATAAGCTGTATGAGCACACTATGAGAATTGTGGTGTTAAGAGAAAAGCTTTGAATGCTGTTTTTTAAGCGATTTTTTTTTTTGTCACTTGCTATAATCTCAGTGGGTGGTGTGACTGGGAGGTCCCTGCATTACACCTGTGAGAGCCTGTGTGTGTGTGTGTGTGTGTGTGTGTGTGTGTGTGTGTGTGTGTGTGTGTGTGTGTGTGTGTGTGTGTGTGTGTGTGCGTGCGCCTGCTTGCAAATGAAACAGGGCTTGTTTGGAAATGAAGGAACTGCAAGCAGGGCAGGTCTCCCCCAGCCCATAAACTTTAACTGCAGTTAATGATGCATGCCCTGTGTGTTTTATTCAAGGTGGGAGCACAACTCAATCCCCCCAAATGGCTGTAGTTGAACAACCCACCTGGGATGAGGACTGAACCACCAGAAATGGATAGTGAGAGAGGGAGGCAAAGGTTACTTACAGAACTTTGAGGTTGTGGAGACCCTGGAGAGCGTGGCCTGAGATATACCTCAGCTGATTCCCTGAGATACGCCTAGAAGTGAAACACGGAGATCAAAAAGGAGTGAGGGCAATATAAAAATGAAAAGGAAACTTAAGCACACATAAGAAATTCACAAGTCTCATCAGAGAGGTTTCACCTTTTACTTAATTCTGTGTTTTTGGAGTGAGCTCTGACATGACTTCATACTTCAGTTCCTGCTCTGAGGTTAGTTTTAGGGCAGTATGCAAATAACAATATTCTATCCCCTTCAGTGTGGTTGCTATTGGCCCAAAGCACACGCTGAAACTTTAACCAATCCCGAGAGCTCAGATGAGTGAGTAAGTACTGAATTGAATGAGATTGGGTCAACAAGTGCAGCAGAAAGTGTTCATATGAGTGTGTTTATACATGTGTAAGTATTATAAGGTCTACACTATATACTGCATGTGCATGTATATGCATGTATGAATGTGTGTGTTCTTTTTTCCATGTCCTTGAGGTAAATTGGGCCCGTTTTGAGGGGCCTTGAGGACAGCAAGGGAGAAAAACCACACACATTCACACAAGCAATCCAATCAGTTTGTTTATCAAACACAGCACCTAATGGTCATTTGTGAGTGTGTATAAGATGTCCAAATAAATAACATTTAGTCCAGCAGAGTAACTCTCAAGGTCACGAGCTGGAAGCGCAGTTTAAACACAGATTTGGTCTTCACAGCTTGAGACCACCCACTTTTATTAAACACACATACACACTCATGAGTTAAAAGTTGCTCATTGGAATCCTACTGCTCACATTATTGCTCCTGAGGTGACATTTGCCTGACATTTCAGCCTTATGTTAAGCGGCCTGCCTGTGGCTGAGTTGTTTCATCACTGCCAGGATATTGACGTATTGATATAAAGCTGTGCCTGCCTTTCCAAGCCACTATCGTCCAGATGGTAATGGACAAGGTTTCCAAGCGAGCTCCCTCTGACATCTGATACTCATGTCAACATGTCTCAGTCTTATTACTATGTAGTGGCGAACCACACAACCCCACCCGTGCCTGCCAAATCTCACACTCAACCCAGTTATATGCTCAACTTATTCTATGCTCATATTTGTCAGCACAAACACAAAAACACATACCCGCACATGCACAGAGATAAACGCTGTCATCGGATACAGAATCCAAATGGACTGATCGGTATCTAGACTATTGTGATGCCATGTTGTCATGCATTTCAAACCACTGTCAAAACTCATTCAAAACAGACTTCAGTGATGCTGGATAAAGTCCTAATTTCACAGACATGAAAGATACAGATGACGGAGAGCTGATCTCTATTAACTGCAGCTTTGACCCTACAAATTACAGCATTCATTCTTGTATTTAAATAACGACTATTTGCTTAAAAGCTTGCTGTTAGATGTGGTAATATGATACAGCCTAAGCTATTTGCTATATACAGCTGGTTTTACTAATAAAAGCAGCTGTATTATACACATTTGTTGTCCATTGGAGAGCAATATAGTTCTGCTACTTCAATACCATTTCACTTTCTTGTTTTGGACAAGTTGGTCACTGGGGACAATTTCAATTGCTTCTTTTCCAGAGGTAGCAGTTTCAATGCTGAGGTCCTGACACCAGTAAAAGAGATCTAAGCCTTTCTGCAAATACCCTTAAGTACCTTCTTTTGGTTCCTGCTCAAATACAATGATTTGTTACAGATGCATTGGATGGAAAAGATATAGGTAGCACAAAAGAGAAAAAATGTCTTTCTATGGGAGGTGAGAAGAGCCAATAATTTAGAATTTTAGAAAACAAACATTGTAGTTAGGGCTATGGTATGATGTGCATGTCCTACTGCCAACCAGCCTTTCTCTATTAACTGCACCATTGGAGCCAAAACTGCATTAGAGTGGAATCATGCTTTTTTGCCGACTTCATTTGTCAAATGCATAATTATGTCGAAAGTGAAGATGGATATTGAAAAAGGAAAGAAATGTTCAGACCTTCTTGATAGACATCAACAGAACACCAACAGTTGCCATTGACCAACTGTTTCCATGATATCAGTGTGTGTATTTATGTGTGTACATGTGTGTAAATGATCGTACGTTTGAGTGAATGTTCCGCACTTAGCCTCCTAGTCGTTCCACATCAATCTCATTCTAATGAAAGGCGCCTTGCTCTTGTCAAACCATGGCTCCAACTGTTTTTTCTTTTAATTTGATTTGGGGATGGCTAGAATTTTTCTTGGCCCTTGGGCTGCACAGATAAAAGTTCCACCTCAGCATGATTTTCTCGATTGAAGTGATTCATAGATAAAATAACATGGTCGAAACATATGGGAGATGAGTGGGAGGATGCCGCTTATGACAATGGGGAGACCACCCTGCTATCACAACTGATCAATGAGGACTTTACCAAAGTATTACAACTGCTCATCATCCTACATAACACCACATCATATTACTTTAAAAAAAATCACTGAATAAAGACTTTGACAGTAAAGATAGCATTGCTTTAGCTACACACTCCCAGGTAGTGATATCACATCATAGTGGCAGCAGGGCCACGGTGGTAGATAGGAGCTGATGATGAAAGGAAAAGATGATAAACAGGCGTTATCAGAGGAGTGGCAGTTTTTGTGTGATTGTGTGCCTGTAAGCACAAGTACACATGCATGTATGACCTTTTTCACCCTTAGTTCATCAATAGAAATGTTACCCCTCCTTGTGTTCAAAGGTCCAGCCTGAGGGTCAACCACTTAACCTGGCGTTAACCTTTGAAATTACTGGAGTAAAATATAGACATGTGAAAAATTGGGCATGTGTGTGCGAGAGGGTAAGGTACACGTTTTTGGAGACTGAGACAAACAAAGATCCACTTCTGAAACACTAAAAGGATATGTTTTAATTGACCTAGATAGTCCCAGCTGCATGGTGCACCTGGAGCATCAAGCCAGCCAATACTGTGACCGCTTAACCCTCACCTACGTCATACTTCTGGCCTATCGGCAGACAATCTTATCACCAAGAGGAAGACAACCACTTCTCTCCTCTTACATTTGGATTTTATTTGTGCTATCGTCAGAGATTACCTGAGAGCTCCCTTGTGGTATTGGAAATGCCTGGGTATTCCAGAACTTGGTCAAAGATCATATCTTTGAATTTCTGTCTTGAACTGATAACATGAGCTTGCACTGCTTTCCACATGTCCTCAAAAGACGCAGCACAAGAGCAAGTAAAGAATCTGACAATATTGTGATCTTATGACTTGATTTGACCTCTGTGCTTAGACGATGATTGATGGGTAATGATAATGATGCGATAAACATAAGACAGACTACCAAACAGCTGATTATAAGAGTCAAAGGAAGGTAAAGTGAAATGTGATCCCCAAAAGCCACGGACTTTGATGCTGATGACAGGCGAAAGGCTGTCGACTTCTGAAGTGTTTTCCAGGAAGAGCTTTCAGGAGGATACTTTAACCTCAACTACCTCCTGCTACTTCCAAGGTGCAATTAGATCAGTAATAGACTGCACATCTTTGATATTAGAAGGTACCATTTGAAGAGAGGGGATGTCTTTGATATGTAGATAAGTAACCAATATTGGAGCCAGCGTGAGAATTACTGCCCTTTCATTAATGCGAACACATAATCTGTCGCTCCGTTGCCTTTCTTCACACTGATTGACAGTTGCATGCAGGTTTTTGTATCTGAATTAAAAGGCAACTCACTGATCAAAGTTCTAAATGACAGCTTAATGAGAAGGATCTGAGATCAATAAAGTACGATTTAGAAATAATGAGGTAGATACAGAAAGGGATGAAGGGAGGGGCAACAAACACACATCTTATTATCAATATTAATGCATCAGTGAATCAAATGGAGGTTTAGTCTGGTGAGATTTGGTAACTGCTTTGCACATAAATTTAATTAAAGTTCAAAGAGATTTGATACTCACGCTTTGACACTAACTTGTGAGAGGAGACACCATGATATGCATTATATTTACGAGCTGTAAAACGACTGTATATATGGCCTGTGAGAATTTAGTACATGTCCTCCCCACAGTATAAAACTAAGTGAAAGTCTGACATTTTGTCATGCGCAGATTTGTTTTGGTTTGTAAGAACTTGCAATAGCCTGGAGCCCCCTGTGATGGGGGGCTGTAGAAACGAATTGAAAAGGCAGCATACTGAGTAGAGGAGGGAAGGCTGGCGGGAAGGTAAAGCCCAACATCAAACAATTTATCACTCTACCAGTCACAACATGCCTTTCCATTGCCTTTCTTTGAGCTACCAACAAGTGCTCTAGACCCACATGAAATGCTCCTGTACTCAAACCAAGCATGTTTGTGTTAAGAGGCCCAGTTTGTTTTTTACGCACTATAAGTTGCTGTAATTACAAAGTGTTTATCACAGCCTGTTATGCTCCATCTATCTAAATGTTCCAGACAGGAGTGGAAATTATGTCTAGAAATGCATTTCTCCCTACACTGAAACATCATCACTGGCTCGAATGTTTTGCCAGAACTGGTCAGCGGGCTATAAAATTGGACTTCAGGGCATGAACATCTTCTTTGGATGCATTACAAAGCAACAGAATGTCTCCATAAAGTGTCAGGACATGAGAATGATACAGAAAATGCAAGATCAATGGGACTATAAAACACTGGGAGGATTGTCTCTTGACAAACACTGGAGTCTCATCCAAGACCCCCACCCCTTTTCCCAGTGCAAGCAAATGTCAGCATCAGTGCTCAGCATCACTGCAGTCTGACCTTTACTGTTATTATGACACCTTCAGAGAAACAATCCAATAAACCACAATAAATCAAAGATTCAATATATTTCTCTAACTTCAAGGTGTCACATAACCTTGTAGGTCAGCTTCATTCTACTCTAGATCCAGTTTGACCATGGCTCAAAGTCAACTAAATGGTTATCCAGCTAACCTTTTACTTTCATTATCATTAGCTCATGCCTCACAGGCTGCAGCTGCAAGTATTAGCAAAGAAAACAACGGACTGTTCAAACACCCCGTGCAGACGCACACACACACGGCAAGCTTCAGAACTAAAAGAATCAGGTGAACGCTGACATACACACATAAGCCCCCTCGAATTACACACAAATTCACACCCTCAGGGCATATCTATGGGCAGCCTTTGTCAAACTGAGACCAAGCTGAATTCTGCTGAGTGATCAGATCAGATATCGGCTAGGTCAACTGAAAACATGTTCAAAAAGTTTTGTGAGTTTGCTGCGGCATTTGCACTTTCATCATCTCTCTGCAAATGAAACCAATACTTTGTAGCTGAGCAAAGACAAATGAAGACAGTTGGCAAGTCCTTAGTGTTGTTTACTTATTTGATGTGAAGATGTGTCTCCTGATCCAAATCATAAATGTGTTTTCAATTATGGTGTCTTTCACATAAGTAGAGTTTTTATACGGTTTTCAAGTGATTAGCATTTCTACCTCCAACAGGCAGAGGACTTGAATCACTCTGTGTTTGTTTGCAGAATTATGCAAAGACTACAGCACTTATTTTCATAAAACTGAAAGAAAGAGTACAACTTGGGCCAAGGATGAGCCACATAAAGTTTGAAGCATATCTATATATATCTATATATATATCTATATATACA
>JAPSES010000236.1:6501833-6521690 GCA_029822895.1 Maxillicosta whitleyi
TATATATAAAGAGGGGGGTAAGTCTGTTATTGTATTTCACTTTGTCACATTGGCAGGCCCCAAGCTAACATGTGGAACCAAATGACAAAAATGATGCTATAGCTTGCTATAACTTGTTGCTTGCTTGTGGTTTAAAGGGGACATATTGTACCCATTTATCAAGTTAAAGAAGGTTTCACCTTTCTCCAGAATATGCATCTTGAATGTCAGCTCAAGATACAATACAGATCAGTCATTGTGCCATGCCTGTAAAGCCCTCAGTCCTGTTACAAACAAACTGTCTCAGCAAAGATAGTGTAACTCAAAGAGGGAACATCCTAAACTTCAGGTGTAAACACATCACAGCCTTGGGGTCTTTGAAGGGACACTAAAGGCAGCTCTGTTTTAATAGAACCCCATGATAGCAGTACCCTGAACGAACTCCTATTCTGAAAACAATTTGTCCCATGACAAGCAGAAGTCATGTCATGTGATGATCTAAAATGAACTAATTGATCACTATTATACCTACAAAAACAAACTCAAAAAGTAGCCAAACTCACGTTTCATGTAATACATTTTTACAATCATGCCTCAGAAATTTGTTCTGCTTAACCACAAGACTGTGGTAAACATGAGGATAACAATGAGTGATGTTAGAGAACTGATACTGCTTGCTCACAGTGATACATGAGACCAAATTTTAAGCTTCTTAGCCGCAGGTTAGCTGCCATGTTTTTCGTCAGTGGTGATTTGGCCAAGTTTGGGATCTACCATCTTTACTTACATCATTTTTGGTTTCTGTATCAGTTTCTTTAAATGCAAATAAGCTACTGCTCATGCCATGTCTGTCCTGCTATTATGTTGGCATAGTGGATTTGGTCATCCTAGTTCTGACTGAAAGCGGTGAGTATATAGTTCTAGTGTTACAAAAATACAGAATTCCCAGCAGCTCATTTCAGGTCCAGTTATCTGAGAACAGGCTGGGTGTATTTCTTCAGAGATTAAGCATTTTGATACTTATAGTTATTTTGAAATGACACCTTGTTTATACAATAATAATTGTGGTGTGAGAAGAAAAGTGGACTGTTGGCCTTGGTCTATGCTCTTCCAGTGCGTTGTATTTTTTATGTAGCTCAATGGGAAATGTAGGAATAAAAATGTTCTTTTTAAAAAAAAAAGTTTCAAAGAATTCTAGGTCATCTGGAGCGTCCTGTTCTCTGTACTCGACCTCACTTATATTGTGAATGAAATTTAGCATGCGCCGCGTACTGTGAAGCAAACTGGCACTTACATCAAAGAATTTTTTGTATTATACTGATGTTCATCTACATTGAACACCATAGATAAGAAAACCATAAATCTTTAGTCATTTACAGTTATTTCCTCCAACCTTGTCCTTAAGTTCTCCTATAGTGTGTGTTTGTCTTGGCACAGACTTGTGTCTACGTGAGTACCGCTCCTGCTGAGTTGTCCAGCTGAACCAAAGTCAATGGGGAGTGGTGGGGTGGGGGTAGGGGGGTTCACAAGAAAGCAGCGGCTTGGATGCTGAGCACAGAACCTGCTCTCTAAACACTTTAAGGACCATATATTCACTCTCTGAGTGAATATCAGGTTCCTTTCACCTCCCTCTTTTGTACAGCCATTCCAGGATCTACTAGTGTATTGCTGCAGGCAGTTTCTTGGTAGGAGAGATCAGAGGCAGGCCAGAGTCATCAATCCCCATCACTAGGGTCGGCATATATCAGCCACCTAGGGAATTACTGTTTCTTGTCATCTGTGAGCTGTGACGATAGAGGTTCATTAACTGAGTATTAGTTGACTGATATTGTACTCACAGTTCTGATAACAGGTGCAGTCGGTGGAAGGCTCTGGGCTGGATCTCACTGATATTATTCATACTCAGATCCCTAGAGAAAGGGAAGAGGAAGAATCAGTATCAAAGTATCAATCAATGTATACCTTTACAGCCCTCTTTGATGGTCATCTGGTCATGTAAAATAGTAAATGTTTAGAATGTGTTTTTCACATGATGATCAATCTTCAAGGGTGGGGAGTAGGATGCAGAGCGGGGTTAGAGAGTTGGATAGAGAGGTTCAGGGAGGAGGTAGAGGAGAGGGAGGAGTGGGAGATGTAGGAGAGAATTTTCCCCAATGAATCATTGTTGGGCAGCTGTAATTTCCTCCTCGTCCCAGTGACTCTTTCTCTTTTCCAGATGTCTCACTCTACCTTCCCTCAAATCTGACCTCTCGGTCTCCTTCCATATCTATCTCTCTACCGACTCCATCTTTCTTCCTTTTTTTTCTCTGTCAGGTTCCTCAGGAGACCATCCCTTTTGCCTTTTCGTTCGAGACTGTAATATAGACACACTCCTTTTCTCCCTGATGCTCTGACACACTCTGACGTGAGAGGGTGTGTTGAGGGGTGAGTGTTGACGCAGCTGCATTGTGGCCAAAAGGGGGAGAGGTGTGGAATACATGCATGCACACACAATATACACATCACTGACCTTTTTAGGATAAGGACAACTTATGTGTCAGCCTCTGGTAGAAAACATATATAACCTTATGGCCCCAGTCATGTAAGTTCATCTCTTTGATAAACACAATGAAAGCAAGGAGGTGTTATATCACCCCTTCTATACTTTCACAGCCCTTGGGGTCTTGCATGAGTCTTCTGACTGAAGCTTCTATGTGCGTGTGTGTCTGTGTGTGTATGATACTAACCATTGCTCATAAAGCCAGACCACCGGGCTAGCAAGTGTAAACTGTGCTCTCAGAAGCCCTTTGCAGTTGGGAGTTTTGACACACTGGCTGTTTGTTTGTCAAGTCAGCCAAGCTGACGGGGGGCTGGATAGATCTATCCGCAGGCGTGATCTATATTCAGCTTCAGGGAGATGTGGAAAAAAGACTGTGCAGCTACAGTCTGGTTAAGGAATTAGGTTATTTGAGTGGCCTGTCGTATCTGGCAAATTGTGACAAGACAAATCCGGAGTACCAGCAGTTTGGTTTTCTCTCAAGCATAACATTAAAAATCAGGCACTGAGCTGAGTATGATGATACAATGGGCTCGCAGTGTTGTCTCGTTAACACTTACACAGTTAGATTTTGGATTGTGGGTCAGATAATTATGCACCCCTTTCACAGTCTCTGCTGACACTGAATCTTTTCCTTATGAAAGTATAATAATGACATGTTAGGTTCCTGCATGGGAATTTCCTGTTAGACCTCTACAGGGAGGTCTAACAGCACATCACAATTAGGAGAGGTTCAAGGTGTTACTCAAGGACACATTTGAAGGGTGGGTGTTTTCGATCAGTGTTGAGGGAAAATGGCGGTTCCGTGACTTTTGTATCCCACAGAAAATCAACCTTTAACGGTCCAGTGTTGTGATATACATTACTGTTACTGACTTAAGTTTGTTACTATTATGTTTCGTACATTTTGATCATCATGTGCTCATATGCTGCACCACAAGCACAAGTACTGCATTAAAGCAGTAGACTTAGTAGTAGTATTGCAGTAGACTATGATTGTGATATAAAAGGTAGCAGTGGGCCAGTAAAATGACAAAGGGTATCAAACTAATATATACAATGTAGGCTTCAGAACATTCAAATACTTTACAAATAAATTAGATCAATCAGTTAAATCAATCTGCACCAATAGGGTGTTTTATAAACTAGCAGTATCAGCAGAACGTTGTGTTCTGGCAGTGGTAAATTAAATTCAGTCTCTAAAGGTCAAATAACAAACTTTGAGGTTCAAAAATGAGACTCAATCCCACCTTAGTTTAATGTTCAGATCTACTTATATTTTGATATTCAGTGATTTTGAATTATTTATTTAGGGATTTATTACTTTGACAAAACTATCATTATTACATAGGCCTTAAAAACCAAATATTGGTTTACCACTGAAGAAGGTATTTGATTTTGTTTGGTGAGAAAAGTTCAAGCTATAATTTGTGCAATGAAAGATCAGGAACAGCCTGAACCCTGATTACAGTACTTTTACAAACTGTCCTTATTTTGTCTTTCTTTTAATTTGTTTTGAAAAAGCTTTATTTGTAATATAGATTTGAGCAAACAAATAATTCATACCATTAGTCCTAAAAACCCATAAACCCATATGTTGGTGACACCTACAGCAGATTTTACCCGCTGGAGGTTGTCAGAACATATTATTTAAAAAAAAAAAAAGTATTCTTCTCCCTTTGATGACCCTTGTGCTGATATGCGATGCCACCAAGTCTCCCTCTCAACAAAAGCAACCCAATGATGTCATGTAAATTATATGCTTCATGTTTGTCCTGCACTTTTGGCACAATCTGCACACGCTCCAGGGAGTAATTTGTGGAATGAATACAACAAGTGTAATGCAGCATTACTTGATTAAAGTCAGAAGTAAATATATGTGATAACAAGGTTGCCATAGAGATGACACAGCAAACAGGTTGACATAACCTAGACCGGGTGACATCACATATGACGCAGAAGGCGCACAATCACCTCATGAGGCCCCGTGAACAATATACATACACACCTTAATCCCTTGCATTGTCTATTTTGGAGGGACAGTTGAAACATAGCAACACACACACACACTCACACACACACACACACATCATCCAGCTTCTGGGGATGCACCCACGGATGGAGACAACTCTCCATTATCTGATCCTGATTAAAGGAGCCATAAACAAACGTTGTGTGAAGTCCATAACAGCGACCTCACTCAGACAGAATAAACATGCAGCAATGGAGAGCGAAAATGTTTAAAAATAAAGACACACAGTGGTGAGTCATGGGGAAAGGTTGAATGCAGCTCAGCTCGGCTGTGCTCTCCAACAAGCTCATTGGGAAGCCGGGGAGAGAGAGAGACATTTCTGCTCTGCAGGCCAAGGCCTCCGCTGACAACTTGACGTATCGTTGGAAGGCGCTGTGCTATGGCTTGTTTTTAAAATCAAATAACAGCTGTGGCTTTTTTAAACCATGATAATTATGATTGATGACTACCACATGTGCATTGTGTCGGCTGGCGCTGTGACGTGCAGATATTTTCAGCACAAATAAACGGCCGCAAAAGAAATGAGAAAAGGTTTCGCAGGCTATGCAGTGTATGGGATTTTTGCAATTAGAACTTGGGTTTTTGTGTTCCAGTTTTATAGGCATGTCTAATGTGTGTGTGTGTTGGGTGTGTGAGACCTAGTGCAAATATGTGCGTCAGTATCTGTGTCTGTGTGTGTAGTACAATATTTTTTTCCATTTATAGGTGGCTGCGGTGTGTGTGGTAAGATGTCTGTCGCTCATTTTCACACCCCTATTGTTTTCCAGTGAGCCTGCAGATGTGGTGGGTATAGTCCTCGGTTGTGCTTTCACCACATCATACATGACCACTGTTGGGGCATAGAAACAGATTTCTACGTGTGTGTGAAGCACAGACTGAACGATAGAGACAGATTAGAAGTTCATGTGGTTTCTTTTCTTTATTTTTCATGTGAATATTCTGGAGGGAACCGTCCTGGCCTATCTTGGTCATCACAATGTCAGGAAAGAGGTCTGCTTGTAGAACACCACATCTCTCAACCAGTAGAGGCACCCAGGCCATCTCCTCCCCTCAGATCTCTGTACGCTGCTGAATGATGAACTAAAGACTCCTCAGCATTATTAGGAGGAGGGTATGCATAGATGGCGACCTACGCTCATCCCTCAGCAAACACTATCACAAATGTTCCTTGCTCTGAATCTTAAGAATAACCAGTGAAACCCCCTGTGATCTTTTCCCATTTCCTTCAAGAGGATTTTTATGTGTATGCATGTTTCTTTTGTTGAGTTAAGTGCAGAAGCATATGTGTAATTGAGGCAAATATCATGGACATTTTTCCATTCTTATTTACGCCATTCTTCCACATATCACAGATACACAATGTCCTCTGATGGATCGTTGCTACACTAAAAGTGCATGTGTGTATGCATGTGTGCATGTGAATGTAAGAGAAGAAGGTTTGGCAGAAGAAAAAAGGTAGAAAAAAAAAAGCACTTGATATTTGACTGCTTTATGCTGTGATTGATAGAGTAACCATGGCAAGGAGCTTGTCTTAAGGGGGGAACGGAAGCATGAAGAAGCGGAATTACATTTCCATTCACCAGCCTTGGCCCTTTCTCTGACTCTCTCAGATGCCACTCTATTGCTCACGCTCACGTTTTCTCTCTGTTTCAAATATCAACTGGAGCATGGAGTTACACAGTCCAGTAGTTACAATAATGTGATTTATCATATTTCCTCTTTGCCGTCAACAGAACTGCTGAAGTATGTTATCAGCTCTATGATCAAAGGCGGTGTGTGTGTGGGTGTGAATGTGCCCCTAGCTCCGTTGTAGCCAATTTCAAACTGGAAGCATTTCTGACAAAAGATGATGATTTAACACAACAAAACAACTGGCCACATCATATGAGTAACACCCCTGTTTATGTTCAGACACACACACACAGATACACACACACACACACACACACGTTACATCCACAGGCACTTCAGGCTCTGGGTGGTGGCTGTGGGGTGGATGATAGACCACCCTTGTGAATGAATATACCCTCAGATGAGAGCAGATGCAATCAGATCAGCAGTCAGGTGTCGGCTTTAGCTTGGTGAAATCTGTCAGTCACACAAAGCTGAGCTGGAGCAGGCTGACGAGAGATTTCTCGATATGTTTCACTTTAGATTTCCAAAGTAAAATAAAGGGGGCAAAAGAAAAAAAAACTTTCTATAGTAGTATTCCATGTCTCTCATTGCAAAAAAAAAAAAAAACTTCATGCAGGCACATAACAACGCAAGCAACTGTATATAAACAAACAAGCGTATGTTATTGTGCTGGCCTTCAGACAGATGTTTTCCATGACTCTTTGCAAGAGCCATACCCTGAGGTCTTCCCTCTCGCTTCCTTCCTCCTGTACTTTCTCTCTCTCTCTCTCTCTCTCTCTCTCTCTCTCTCTCTCTCTCTCTCTCTCTCTCACTCACTCACTCACTCACTTGCTCTCTTACTTCTGTGCCAGGCCCTCTTTCCCTTGCTCAGGTGGAGACTCTTACAAAACAAGCAGCCATTAATGGAGGTAAGCTCAGCGCCTTTGAAGGCAGCTTATCTGTGAGGAACATTACAGTAATAGATCTTTAGTGGTAAGCAACAGCAAGAACCTTGCCCAGAGGGCAGGGGTTCTGCTTTAGTAGCGCCTGAGCCACACCTTGGCTGTCTTTTACTGTAACTATGACAGTAATGTCTTCAGTTGGATTCAGTCAGTCTGATCCACTCTGCTTAGATCTTTGAAACAGTTAAGGCCATGATGAAAGAGGAACTTTTATTCCACACAATGCAACTGGTAGTCAAAGCTCAGGCTTAAACAGAGCCTTAATGGCTGTGTGCATTGTGCGTGGATGAGAGAGAGTGAGTAGAATGTGTGTCTAAAATGTTTGAGGGTGAGGTCTGAGTGTGTTTGCTCTTTTCTATCTGAATAGACTGCCTGCTTTGGCATTCAGTTTCTCTCGTGGTCACACATGAGCTTGCACACACACACTCAGATTCACAAACACACGAGCATACGCACACACACTGGCAAGTGCACACACACAAAGAGTCAGGAAGGAGGGTACAATGCTGTCCTCCCCTCCTCCTTCATCTAAAGATGTGTTTTTTTCCCTCTCTCCCAGACTTCCTGGGAGGGGTACACTGCCCTTTGTGTCCAAAGGCACTCGCTCTTTATCTTTCCCTCTCTTATTCTCTCTTTCTCTCTTTCACGGTGCACAAAGAGTGAGGGAGAGGGCGAGGAGAAGTCTTTCACCTGCACAAGGAAGGCCACAGGGAGGCCTCAGCTACAAAAGAGCAGAGAAACAGAGAGAGAGGGAGGGAAAGAAAAGACGAGATAACGAGACAGAAAAGGGAGATGCGTCTATGCGTTTTGTGTTCCCATGTTTTGTGCTCTTTTCCGCTCACTGCGGTTTAGGGGAGAATGACAGGCGGATGTCTGGGTGGAGAGAACGGCTGTTTAGTCTGAGGCCATGTCATGGGAAACATATTCATGCCCTCTGGGACTTACCCTGGTATACCGCGCACACACATACGCACGTGAACGTACACACTCTATGTCCGTTCCTTGTCCTCCCACACACACCCTGTCATGAGATGGAGGGGAGGGGGGTGAAAGGTCAAGCACTTCACTAATGGAACAGGAAGTGTCGGAACAGTCGAGGCTACACAACATACAATTGCCTCCAACGTGTGGACAGGACTGACAGGCAGCTGTTGTGGATAGGACATATCTTTGGAAGGCAGAAAGCCATTCAGAGCACTGCCCATAGGCCACTAATCTGCTATTTTGGCATGTATATTTGGTCTGGTTTTCATATATGTTCTTCATGTGATATATACCAGAGAGATATTTAGTTTCTTTTTGAAATTGAAGCTTACAATATATCCCACATAAAGGAAATTGTTTTTGCACCCAGGACAAACATATGCCACTAAAATCTTTTGTCATGGCTAAAATGTGTGGAAAAGGATTACAAATTCCCCTTTTCACCACTTTTCCACACATCCTGAAAAGGTATCTCTTACAGAGGTATTTTTTTGTGCACACTGATTTGAGGCAGATTCTCACCAGTGGATACAACAGTAAATGAAACCCGATGAGTATTAGTGTCAGGCTTTATTATGACTTCATTTGGTTGAATGGCAGAAACAGGAGGACACTGGATCTAGTTAGAAGGCTGCTCAAATCCACTCCTGGCTCACTGCTCCTTTACTACTCCACTCACAGATCTATGATCAGCTCATCTGCTCCATATATTTAACAGTACCCACGGATAACATCTAGAACTGAACTTAGTTCAGCACTTCATGAAATCTTACCCCCATACCAATGAGGACATGTGGCTGCTGTTGGTTTAAAGAGATTTAGTTTGGCCTCTTGCCATGCATGTAAAAAGTCCAGATTTCCTCTTTTGCTCCTTCTCAGACATGTAATAGAGACGTGAGTAAGTCTGGCTGCAGTTGCAGAGGCGCTACAGTGGCAGAAATCCCTCCAGCCTCCCTTTACAGCAGATGGAAAATACACCTGTGAAGCCCATTCTTAGCAAGAACTAATACTATTGCCTTATGCCATCAAAATGACCTGACTGCTGTTTCTGCATTTACATGAGATAACCTCCCCTTCCAAAAATGGACTTAACCATTCTTTTCCTTTTTCTACTTTTGTCTTTCACTCTACATATCCTGTGGCCAGTATCACTAAATGTAAATGTGCACATTATGTGTCTTGAGGTATATGAACATGTGTGCGACATTTCCCAAGTATATCTGTGAATGCTTCTTTGTTGCCTTTAACTAAACTTTCATTCTAGTGGCTCATTCTCAACATAATCCTTGCTAGCATCTCTGTATCAGCACTGCTCTGTGGGATGCTTTGATGCTGAGGGATCGCGTAGGGTATTAACCATCATTAAGTCACTGTGGGTTTGTCTGAGTGTGTTAGACTGCGGGAGCAAGCATTTTTGTTTATGTATGCCTGTGCACTGTGTAATGTGTACATGGGGGTCCTGTGGGTAAGCGTGTGTGTGTGTGTGTGTGTGTGCGTGCGTGCGTGTGTGCGTGCGTGTGTGTGTACATAGTTAGAAAGAGCATTAAGTATCATTAGTTCTTACTAGTCATCACCTGCACACTGCCAGCCCCACATGAACCACTTTAGTCAGCAGGCCTGGCTAGTGATCACACAGAGACAGACTGTCATGTTGAGGTACAGGAGAGAACTATGTCCTTCACAATCTGCCGTCAACACCCATGTAAACTCATTATTTTCAGTTTTCCCAATACTAAAGGATTAAATTGATTAGTTTTACAATTAAACATGAACAACCAATATTAAATGTTAAAACATAATATATAAATAAAATATAGTGTAGAAAGCTGATAACTGCATGGTAATGTTTTGATTGTAGATTAATTATGGTGTCATTTAAGAATATGATGTTTGCCAGTTGAAAGGATAATTTTGCAAATCAAGAATGTTGTTGCTTGCTGATAAACTGTTGAAACATCAGGATATGATAATGTGTAAATAAAAAGACTAGTACATGCCTGGAAATTGAGGTGACATCATTGCAACAGACTCTCTCTTTCTATGATCTGTTTGGAGTCACTGAAGAAGTCTGTGCAGCCACAACATGACCATACTTGTGATTTTCACCTTTTTAAGAAAAAAGAAAAGTTTTTTCTCCCCCCTCTTAAAGAACAAAGTAAAATATGCCAATGCAATGCTGTGGGATGGCGATGTGTGTCACATCAAACAAGAGATGCAATCCATCAAGCTGTTTCACATAAAGCTACATGTTACTCTATTATCTTTACCACAAACTGCAACTTTTTGGCTTGTAAAATTAACTTTTAGTCATCATATGTGCAAATGGTTGCACAGTTTAAACAGGATGAACAAAATATTTGTTATTTTTTTGAAGTTGAGCCCCATGGGGTCTACTGAAAGGGGTGGGTTGTAGGGGTAGGGAGCTATAGGAAATGCTTCTGCAGTTTCATTTATTTCTTATTTATTTATTTATTGCAGTCTTAATGGTCTAGTATGTAAAATTTGTGTGCGCTTGTGCTCATATCTCTTGCACTGGGAGGTGATCATTTAATAGTGTTAATGGGGTTAATTTCTCATCTAACAGTAGCTAGTATTGTACACTGTTCCTGCTGTACAGTGTTATTGAAGCTCTCCAGATCAACCATAAGGACATTCTGCATATAAATCTACAGTCAGTTATCAAATATAGGTAAATATCTTTTAAGTCATTCTGACCATGAAAGTTTAAGAAAAATGCAATTAATACTTGTAAATTTCCTCAAATATTACACTTTAAACTGATGTATTATCCTGTCATTATCCAAACTAATGCAAATTACAATTCTCAGATCAGGGTTGTACACACGTGTGGATACACACACACACACACACACACACACACACATATATAGAACATACACATACATACATGTGCACACAACAGGACAGCTAGGGACATTTGTCATACCCTGGCCTAGGATAGGACAATGACTTCTCTGTAGTGGAAAGGAGAGGGCTAGAGGGCTGCTCTTGCACAGATTCATGCACACACACACAAACATTCCCATGGATTCCCAGGGTTGGAAAGGGGCTGAATAGGAATCTGGGCCATGCAAGCATTCTGAATTCTCTCAGTGACAAGCAGTCCTTCACCCCTCAACCACACGTCACAGAGAGCACATTCCAAGCCCCCATGTCATACTTGTGTCACGCTGCTATCACACGAAACACACAGATTCACATATTCACTCAGTGGGCACAGCTCTGACCACAAAATACATGCGTAGGCCCATAACCTGCATACTTCCCCAGCATGTAGTCTCCAACTCCACCCTAGTTCCCCTCAAGATCTTGTGTCATGATTGCTTTCTACTTGTTTCTAAAGGACAGGATATGGAGCGGTGCAGCACACTATGGCCTCTGTGTCTTCACTGACTCCTGCTCCTGAGGGAATTGCCATTGTTTCTATTGTTGTTCTCTACCTGCCTACCAGCCGTCTGTCCCTGAGCGACATTTAAAAGCCTCCCAGGTTGCTCTCAGGAAACCACAAACCTCTGTAATATCCAATGCTAAAAGCCTATCCTTCTCTCTAACACCCTTCTGGCATAAATATCACTTTTGTGGAAAGCGGAAGTGGCTTTTTTCTGTTGGTATTCATTGCAGGCCTCCTGAGAATCTAGGAGAGGCTGAGGAATTGATGCATTGAGGCAAACACTTCAAGTTTACAGAAACCAAAGAAGCAGTAAATGAGTGATGGACAGAATAAGGAGAGGAACTGGAAACATTAAGACTAGATGAATGAAGCAGCAAATGCTTCCTGATGCCACTTTTAAAACAGAGCAGATTAAATATGATGGCATATGTCGCTGTTGTCTCACATCATATAATCAGAGATTTGTATGGCTCGTTGCCAAGATTCAAAGACTGACAGCTAGTTGGCTCGCAGCCAAAGGACCGCCATAGCCGCCATAAACACACATTCACACCTTGAAACCATTTACACTATTGGCTTGTGTACACGCCTTTCACTTTCTTACTCCTCTGCCCTCAGCTATATGCCTTCATTTAGATTTTCAAAAGGCACATTGCTCATCGATAATTGTACATTTACATTTTAGTGCTGCATGATCTGCTCCCACACCTGTGCTGAGGAGACAAGAAGTCTCACACATACACTCAGGCACTTCATGTCTAGAATTTTGTTCACACTGGAGGAGGAGGCCATGGTAAACAGGTGAGGAGAGGAGAAAGGCAAGGGGAGATAGCAAGAGGAAGGGAGGGAGGAAGCATAGGATGGGGGGCTACCATAGACGTCTGGAGCCAGGACACTGATGCTGGAGCTGATAGCTGCTGTATAGAGGACCCTCCGCTGATGGTACGCACACACATACACAATGTTCCCCTTCTGACAGTAATTTTCTTATTTTTGTTCATTTTTCTCCCAACTACCTTTCCCCTCCATCTGTTCCAATTTGTCTCTCGTTCTCTTACCTTCTTCTTTTCCCTCTCTCTTTCTCTCTTTCTGTCTCTCAGACATGATGTTTACAGTGTGACCCCCGGTCATTCACGATAGGAATCATTCCATCAGCATAATGGCTAAATGACACGCACACGACTGTTACAGTCACAGCCATCAGACACAGGCAGGATGTTGGCTCCTGCATGTGAATGTACAGTGTGTGTGTTTCTGTGGGTTTGAACTGTGTGTTGGTACTCATTCCTGCCTGACAGAATCTCACAGGATTTAAAATGTTTTAATACATATTTCTATTTTAACAGTTTCCACTCCTCACCTTTCTCCGTTTCATTCTGTCCCTCCCTCCATTTTTCTGATTTTCTCGCCTCAACTCCACTGGTTACAAAAAAAATCCCTCAGCAGTCTGGGTGGTCTTCACACACACGGACGCACACACCCATGCATGTATGCACATGCACACTCACACACTCCTTGGTTTTCCTCTGTCTGGTAATGCGCTAGCTGTGGTTTCCTGGACTCGGCCAAAAACACCGTTAGAAGTTCACCGCACTCACCGCTACCACAAAGCATCACCTAATCGCTGCTCAACTCCACTTTCAGACTCGCATCAGTCCTACACACACTCATACTCCTTTCTTCTTATATACACACACACATGCAGACACCAAAGACTGCTGAAGGAAGTGTGAAATGTGTAAACATAAGCACCTGACAAGACACTCTTTAAACATCACACCTCTAAACATTCCAGATCATGAATCAAATCATATTAATTACTTTCAGCATAAATAAACGTTTGAGGAGCTTATCACAGGGGGACAGCTCACATTGAAGCCATCCCTTGTGGCACATTGTTTTGCAGCTTCACATAAAATGCACCGAACCCCAGTGTACATACTGTACACAGTGTTCTTAGACTCAACACACATTAATGTACTCACACACATGGACACACACCCTTGGGCACTGTCTTTCCTCTCTAATCTGATATCAAAGAGAAGGGCTTTCAAAGCTTCTCACATGACAGCTCATTTCATACGTTGCCCACGGAAACGATTATTCTCATAAATCTCTACCCACTCTGCTCTGAGTTGCTTGGAGCACCCTTGCCTCTCGATAGTTAAATTCCTTTGCAGACTCAACCTGTATTCAGTTCAGTGTTATGATTAAATAGGTTTTGCTGATTACTATTCCATCATGTTTCTACCTATATGCAGTGGGGCCATCCAATTGTCCAAATAAACACTAGCAAATGTGAGTGAATCATGCATAGCCTGGATTGCCCTCTTGGTCGCTATAGCATGTACAGTTGCGCTCACTTTGAAGAGCTCTCCGATGACACGGGTGAATGATGTCATATACTTTCACAGCGTTGTGTGGATGTGGTTTGTAATGTGGACTGTTCCCAAGCAAATCCCTGTGACCTCCCCAGCCTACAGTATGTGCTTGGAGGCTAATCCACCCTCCACAGCACAGTGGGGTGTGCTGGACAGTTCGACAGTTCCTGGTGGGGATTGGACCGGCTCTCCGCTGTTGTAACCTTTTATACTGCAGGACGAAAGGAGAAACTGGAGCCTGCTGTGCTTGGTTCTGGTTTGATGATGTACTGTGCATGTGTGTGTGCATGTGTGTGTGGGCAGAGGAGGGGAGGTTGTTTTGTTTGTGTTTGATGATTTTTATCAGCAGCGCAAAAGAGAAATCTGCAATTGTTGTGTGCGGTATCTTAATTTGTTGTGGTATCTCTCCTGCTGTCTCACATTCCCTTCTTCTGCCTGCATTCCCTTTGCAGTATGCATGTGTGTTTGCGAGTGTGTGTGTGGGCGTGTGCGGTTGGTCGCCCAGTTTATTTATCTTATTCTAAATCAGCCCTCAAACTCACTAATTGGTCCAGTTCCACCGTTAGGTAACGAGGGGAAATGAACAATTACTCTTGTGTTTGTAGGGAGTGATGTGTGTTTGTGTGTGTGTGGCTGTATAGCTGAGCAGTTAAGAGTGGTTTAGATTTCCACTGAGGGACTCTCAGGTCATCAGTGTTTTTATTTTAGAGAGGGATCAAGAGGCTTAGCACTCCATCCCTCTCATACTCTGACACACACAAACATCTCAGATTCATCACAGTTTGTGTGTTCCCTGCCCCATTTTTGAGCCAAGCACCTGATGGTCTCATAGGTATAGTGATTCTTTCATGGAGGTAAAGACTCGTAAATTCTACATGTGTTTTAACTTTTAAATGAATACAGTGGAGCAAAGAGTCAATCATGTCAAGCTGCCTTGTGTGTGTCTCTTTTTAGAGTCGTCTGCTACATAAACTGTTGATCTTTCTTCACTCCCTTGATTTCTGTCCCTGCACTCCTGTGGTTCTTGTGGAGCCCCTAGTGAGCAACTGCTCTATCACACCCTGTTTCCTGGATTTGACTTCCATCACTTCAATATCAGTTATCACAAAGTGTCTCTATCTGTCCCCAGAGGATTACGCAGTGAAGCATTATGAAAGATCTGGCTTTAAGCCATAGAGCGGTAGTATAAAAAAAATGCTTAGCCCTCCTGTCTTTTATGTAATAGAAGTCCAAAGCTCCTCTTTTTGCCCTTAAAATGCCTGATGGTGAAGTGGGCTTTATTCCAAAAACTCATTAGAGGAAAAAAACTTCATCACTTAATGATATTTACAGTTTGTTTAGTTGTGAGTAATGAGTTCTTTCAAACATTTTACTCATGTATTATATCTGAAAATGATGTCCTACAAATAAGTCTTTTATCAGCTGACAAAAAGAATAAATTTTCTTTTTTTTCTGGGATGCGTGCCGACAGTCCCATTACACATTTGGAAATATTATTTGACAGTTAAGTTTTTTATTATAGAGTAGTGGAACACAGAGCAGTGGCATAAACCTGGTAATTAAACCTCAAACACAATTAGCACAGCTGTGTCAGACACTTTCACTCATTCACACACTCCGACACATGCACATGTCATTTATACTCACACACTTGGATAGATGTATACAACGCATACACATAATACACACACATACACACGATCTTATGTTGGGTCTCCAGTTGGCACTTGGAAACCTGACACTGAAAGAAATGGTCAGTAATTTTAAAATAGTGGGCAACAGACACACACACACACACACACACACATGCCAACACACACGCTTCCCACTTGGCCCTGTCTGTTTTTATCAACATGCGTGTTGTGCGGCTGTTTCATGGTCATTCATCTGACAAAGTACTTTCAGTAGAACTCATCAATTGCAAAACAATAAGAAGAAGACTTTAACTTGGAATGTTAGTGTGAAATAAATTAACAGTAAACATTAACTTATAGGATAAGGTTTGGAGATTAAAGAGATGCATTTCACATAAGATAAAGTAGAAAATCATGAGAGAGGTTCAGGGAACAGTAAAACAACACTGACAGGCCTGAGGTTTCATTTAAAGGCATAATGGTTTTACTCACAGGTATGTGGTGAGAGGGCTGAAGTTGGTTGGCACAGATGATAGTCCCAACTCTGAGCAGTCCACCATGACGAAGATCCCATCTTCTTCACACTGACACGGGGACGGGCACATGGGTGTCCCCGGGCCCTGCCTGTCCTGGATCCGTCCGTACCCCCAGACTCCGGGGTTGGATCCCCAAACTCCTTCAGCCATGCAGAGGAGCAGAAGCACAGGCAGCATGTCTTACCGTCCACCTGTCTGTCTACACCTGTGGGGGTTCCTGTCTCGTCACGCTCTTTCGATGTTTTAAGTGGCAGGTGTGAACAAGAGAGGTTTTCCAAATCTCCTGTATCTGCCCCAAAGCCCCTTAATGTCTATTTGAACACTGCAGGTTGTCCACAATATAACTTTGAGCGTCCCTCAGGGTTTGCATCTGCATCACTTTCCTTCTCTACGTATGTGCATTTATCTCTACTATCCTAATCCCTCTGTCTCTCACTCAACACCTCATTCACAGGACTTAAATTAGTTATACCCTCTTGCTGCCTCTCTCTTTTCTGTACTTTCTCCCTTCTCTCTCTCTCTCTCTCTGACCTCTCTTTTCTCACTGTCTTTCTAACCCAAACACAGTCAATCTGTCCCCCTCTCTTTCTCTCTCTCCTTGTATATATGTCTTGCTCTCTCTTTCTCTCTCTCCTTACCTATTGTAGAAGGAGCGCATGAGTTGTGAATGAGCAAGTCTCATTGGCCCACAATTTAGGGATGGGCTGGTGCATCTCTGGAAAGTAGGAGGGGCCCGCGATTCTCAAACTCTTCCCTCTCTTTCTCCCTCTCTTCTCTTTCTTACTATTTAAGTTTGCCCAGACATTCAGTGCAAAGAGGAGGAAAGTGTTTAGTTTGAAGAAATGAAAAGAAAGAATGGATTTTGGGGAGGTAGTGGCGTGTGGTGTATTGAGACAGCAATTCTCTTTGGTGGATGTTAAGAACGGAGCTGAGAGAAAATAAGAGCTGAAACAGAATGCAGGAAAAAAATGAAGAAAGCAGAGTATGTTTTGCTGTGTGAGTGATGCAGAGGGTCAGAGTGTGTGACTGGGAGTGACTCTTTGGAGGAAATTGGAATTCTGACACTTCAGCACCCCTCAGTCCCCAGAAAGAGCCAAATCCAGTGTCTTGTAAGTCACACCTTCTCAGGTTTCTGCTGTTGGAATGTCATGATCGCGCACACACACAAAAACACATGCATGCCTACACACACATGGACAAAATAACAGATCTCCAGTGCAAAAGAGCTTGCATATCCATTTCACATGCACACACTTCAGTCCACAGAGTGAAGAGTGTGGATTTGTGAAGAAGTGTCAGCTGCCTCAGGCAAAAGCCTGCGTTTCACAGTCTATCTGTGCTCGCTCACTTTTTCCACATGATCTTAAAAATAATGTCATCCAACCCATTTTTCATTTATTACAACACATAATTCTTTGCTTGCATAGGCGTGTTGTCAAAACTTAAAATTATGCTTTTCCTGATACACAGAGGGAAAATAAATGCCAGACTCCAGCAGGATGCATACAACTCTCTTTCATATGTTACACAACTGGACTTTACATGCTGTGCACCTGTAAATACAGGGTGTTGCATAATCACCTATTGATGTATTTTATAATTGTAAGAAATCAAAGAAAGAAAAATTGGCTTACCATTCAAAGCTGTGCCGACTTTATTTCGCCCTTTTGTTATGTTTTAGGCGTATCTATAGAAGCAAGTAGTAACCAGTAAAAAGCTGCAGTAGGGAGGAGAGGTTCTGAATTATTCCAAATAGAGAAAATTTATAATAAAACACTGTACCAACTGATGATGATGATGATGATGATTCATTTGAGAAATACTGGGGAAATCCTAGATGGGGAAATCACACCTCGTAACTCCAGCTCTGGTTATTCTCATGTTTTATAGAGGGATTACATGGTCTTCCATGAGTTGATAAATTCTAATAACCACTTTACCTCATAAAATCATTTCAACAGTCCAAAATGCATGTGGAAACAATGCTGTTTCCTTAGTCCTTCAAAAGCTTGATGGTTCAAGGTCTGAGCATTTCATTTGACAGTAAAACTTTATACACACAGCATCAGAATGTCCAAGGATTTGGACATTTCCTAAAAATGCATTAAACTAATGAATGTGCAAATGTTGAATATAATCTGGATCTCAGTTCAGTGCTTTATGTTACTTTAAGTCTGGAAAAATATAGTTAAATGTCTTTGAACTCATTTTATGTTTGTCTACCCCTCCAACTCGTCTGTCTCTCTGTCTCTCTCTTTCTCTAATGTCTTTCTTTCTCCACCATTCTCTGCAGGCTGAATAGTTTCTCATTAATTAATTAACATTCCTATGCCACTGTGTTTTCTGAGGGGCCTTTGTTATGGCCCCACAAAAACTCTTTCAGAGCTTGTCTTCTCTCTCTCTCCTTCTCTCGCTCTCTCTCTTTCTCTTTCTCTCTCTCTTCTCTCTTTCCTTCCTCTTTGTAGGGGAATGTATGTTGTTGCTCCCTCTGTCTATTGTCTGTTAAAATATTGCATGAATTTCTATGAAGTGATGTTTTATGATACATTTTTTTCTTGGCATGTAACCGCTGCCTTCGATGCACGCAGGCAGGTGTCCGGTGTTTACTAGTACACTCTGCATGATCCTGCATTACACCGTCATACTCCATGCATAGCTATTCTCACTGGCACGCATGCCCATATACATACACAAAAATGCGCACATGCCCTGCATACACCTGCAAACCTTTCCACTCCCGGAGCGCTCCACCTCTCTCCTTGTTTTGTACAGCGCCCTGTCATCTTTTTAAATGGTCTTTAATTGTCTGGCCCCGGGGGAGCCCTAAAACACACATACTGTAAAAACCTGCATATCTGGTCTCCCGTCTGTCTCTTTCCCTGCCTGTGTGTCTGTCTTGTTGATCTGTTCTTACTTATGTTTCTTCCTATGTTGATCCTCACGCAATCAAAGACAGATTTTCCTCAATATTGCAAAAATTTTTATATGAATATATTTAAATGCATCTATTTAGCTATTATTCTAGGTTCTTCTGTTATGAATAAGCACATTCTTCTCTCTAACACTGAGGCAGCTGATTTTACTCACTGGATATTCAGCTAGAGAAGAAAAATGTGTAATTTAAACTAACTGATTTAGGTGTTTATATACATAGTTCACATAGAGGCATCTGCTTTTTATCCCAGGACAAATTAGTTTATCTGTTGTAGTAGAGCTGTTTCAAGTGCAATACATTTAAGCTGATGTCGGAATGACTTTACAAATGATTTCCCAAAATGTTCTTATCTACCAGTACCACTATCTACAACAGTGTTAGACAAATACAAATTAAAACCCATCAAACTGGAGATATGCCTGCCCATCAGATGTGATTGATGCAGCTGCACAGTGCATTTTGATGGAATGATAAATGCTACTTGCAATGTCTGAGGAATGACTTAAGCAGCAATTTTATCACATTTGCTGCCCAGATCTGTTCATCTCAGCCACTGCGCCTTGAAGGCATACTAGCATCTGTTATGCAGAATCTCTTAATCAGACCAAAGATAGGTTGATGAAGTCATGAATTAGCAGTGATGATGAGATACCGTTGCAGATGAAAATCGGATGTCTCTCAAGGACGGATCATTTTTATAGATGAGATCATTTCTTCTTTCGTGCAATATATGCACTACCCAGCCAAAAAAAAAAGTCACATGCAATATGTGACATCACCATCTTTGGTTCTGATTCCAGGAGACATTCAGTGGATTTAACTGCACCAATAGTTCTGATCCTTCCATGGGTC